>ML782892.1:289382-302895 GCA_009831015.1 Picea engelmannii | reverse complement strand
GGACCCCCCTTCCCAATACCACTTACCACCTCAGGGGGCGTCCGGAATACCACCTTTCCCCAAAAAACCACTTTCCCCCAATTTTTCAAAACCGCCCATTTTTTGTCTGTTTGACACCTCATCTTGCGAAGCTGATTCTTGGAAAACGGAGATGAAATTTAAAACACCAAAAAGGTTTTTGTTCATCACGGGTTGAAGAACAAAAACCTCTCCCAGTTTTTTCAAAGGTGGCACCAGTTGGGAGAATCGAAGTTGTCTTTCAGCCTCATTTTTCGTATTTCTGGTTTTTCCTGTTACAGTCCCCATTTTGTGGGAGTTGTTTCGGCGAGGTGGAGACGAACTTTGAGAAACTGAAGGAGGTTTTTTCTCCAGACAAGATAATATATGATAAACTCCTTCGGGTTTTGCACAAGTGTCATCGATTGGGAGGAATCAATGATTGAGCGTACCCATATTTTCAGCAAATTCGGCCAAATTTACAGTTCCAGATTTTTGGGGATTTTATGCTATTCTTGGTCGAGGTGGTTGAATCCGATCTTATGATATTGGGGAGAGTATTTTTTATAAATTTCAGTGATTCAAATGTGTATAGGTTGATCAGTCAGGGGACCATGATTGAGGTTTTGTAAAACAACTCACTGAGCCTTTTGTATTTTCATCAATTCAATAATACAGTCACAATAACTACAGGATTCATGTGTCATTTTTGGTGGTGATGTTTTCCTCATTCACTGTAAATTTGTTTCCATTGTATTTCTTAAGTTATTCATACTCTTAATTATGCAAAGAAATTTGAAGAATATAATTTGTTGAGACATACACTCTGTTTTTGGCTTTGACATAATTGTCAATATTTTCTTCTCAATGGTTAATTTCAAGATTCTTGATTGCCTTTTTATTGCCTACTCTTATTACCTTGCTCCTCTAAATCCAAAAATTAAATTCAAAGAATCCAATAAGAGTGCCTACCTTGCCCTGTAATTCTGTCTGTAGAACTTTTTTTTTATTGAACTTCAGGCTGTGACCCCATTACCCAATGGACCTATTTTCTCCTTTTTCAACCAATCATTTAAAAAATCCAAACTCTGAACCCATTAGCTAGCCTAATATATATTCAAACAAATCTATATCACACAGATATATCCCTCTCCGAGTCTTGGAGGGATATATCCAAGACTCTAAGTGGTTTTGATGTTGCCTTTGTGACTGCCTCCATAGCCTTGGGAAAATTATAGATTGCTAATAGAATGGCGACCATACTGGGGAACTTTCTCCAGTAGTACACTTCAAAGTTCCAAATATGATCATTGATGGTGGACAGTGACCAGACACAAGAAGGATGAGATCATTCACCTGGCGAATCCAAATTAGCTCCAGATAATCCCAAATAAAAGACTGCACTGGAGGAAGAACCTAATGCATGGCCAAATAGCCTAGAAAGACCAGGTACTCAAGCTCAAATTGCATTCAAGACATCTTTGGTTTTATATGTAATTATGTTCTATCCTATTCTAAGCCTGATCAAAAGTATATTGTTGAAGTTTATATTGATCATATGCAAATTGATGAGCCTCAAGAGATCAGATCCCCAATTGTATATTATGTACATACTCATACAACTGTGCACATCCCAGATGCACCTGTAGAAGTCCTAGTGAGACACAAGCCTCCTGCTTTATCTCCTACTCTTTCTAAAGCTCTGGATGGTTGTAAGCGTCTTTCTTCACCTCCTGTACCTGCCAAAATCCCAGACAGATACAAGCCCCTAGATTTTCCTCCTATCCTCCATGACTTCCCTGCAAATCACACCAATAATCTACCCAGGTTTGATGGAGAGAATGCCAATATTAATGCTGAAAATCATATCCAAAGTCTTGAGGATTTTCTTGACCTCTTTGAGGTAGAAGATGATGATGTTTGCATCAGAATGTTTTCCCTATCATTGGGAGGTAAAGTTAAGAACTGGTTTAAAAATCTCCCAGCTACAAGCATTAAAATTTTCCATCAATTTGTGCAAGTTTTCCTAGATCGATGGGTGATCATGAGAAATGTCTTTCTCATACTGGAAGAGTATGACCATTTGAAAAGACAGTCAGGGGAAATAATACAACATTTTTCAGCAAGGTTCAATAAGGTATATCATGCAATGCCTGTTGATATAACGCCACCTTGAGGATCAACTCACTTGCATTTCCCAGATGCCTTCGATCCTGAGATGGAATTCCAATTAAGAGAAAGGAACACTGCAACTCTCGAAGAAATGAAGAACAACGCAGTTGATGTGGAGGCCAACTTGTTGATCAAAAGGTCAAAGGCAAAGAACAAAGAAAAGGAGAAGTTGAAATCTCGAGAAGCTAAACTGGACATTTTGGCCAACACCATGGAAGAAATGTTGCACAGGATTAGCATAAGAGAAAAACTCGAGGTTCAAAGACATCATGTTCCATTAATTTCAAAGAAATAAAAGGTCACAGTTCCCAAACATTTTGCAGTTCACCCTTGGTACCATGGTTTGGATAATGATTCTTTCATGTATTCAATTCATAACATAGTCAAAGATGAAGTTCCAACTCAGCTTGTTGAAGAGCCATCAGCTGATATGATGTGCATGTTTGATGACTTTTCTTACTGGGATAATCTACCCAAGTGTGATCAGTATGATGATGATCATGAGGCTGAAATAGATGTTGATTGTTCAAAGCAACGAACAACATGTCATTGGTAGGAAGAAGATCATTTACAGCTCAGATATGACAATCGGCCTCTACCCAACAATCATGACAGCGATGAGGAAAATGTATAAAATCTTAGAGTAAGTGGAAACACTTTACCCTTATGTTTCTCATCTTTTCAATTTCAGAAATAAACTCTAGACCAGTTGTAAATAGTGAAGACAAAAAATTCTCTGATTAATCAGTTGAAGATGCCATTGTTGATATGAAGGTTGTTCTAAACCCAGAATTGCAGCCCTTGACCTACTTTGATTTTCAAATTCCAGATGAAAGCTTAAAAACTGAGACAAATTATGATTTAATCCAAAATAACTCTGTACCATTATACTGTAATTCATTTCGGTTTTTGAAAACGAGTCTTGAGTATATGCTAGAGGATAAACACATAGAAAAGAAAGAAGTTTTAGTGGAACCAATGCAGTAGTCATTTCAATTTCTACAGGTTCCAATATCCGATGTGTTGGATTACTTGTGTTGTCAAAGTCATATTCCATCATGCAGCTATGGGATGAAAATCTGTTATGATATTGACATGATCAGGCAATCAACTCCATTGTCTTTTTCAGCAGAAGTCTCATTACAAATCCCATCAGAAAATTTGCAGCCATATCAAGAAATTTTTGAGGATCTAGATAACATATATACAGTGTTAGATCATGTTGTTGACTTGGATAAATTTAAAAATCAAGGGACAAGTCAGTTCTACCTTGATCCTATAGCTACCTACATGGAGAAATTTTGCACTACAGAGCCCCAACCTATTTCTGGCATTACTTTTGGCTTTCATGATTGCAAAGGTATCGGTTGTAAAGATCAGGATGGAAAGCAGTTCATGATGCCTATGCAAGTTCTTTTTTCTGATATTGATTGAAAACATTGAAAGAGTAGAGATAGTAGAGCAGTTTCTTGACTGGATGCACTGGCATTATTGTATCATTTAGAACGACGAAATTGTTAGTAGTGTAGGGTAGGTAGTAGTTTTGAATAAGCCCGGTCATTTGAGCATCTTTTCAGTATTGTATGATTTCCAGTAGAGTTTGGATTTGATAGTATCTAGTTCAATGTTCAGTCAAATCTGAGCCAGTTCAAAGATTGTAGCTACAGTGATTCCATGGCCCAATGAATAAAGAACCGGTTTGCATATTCAGAGTTCAGTGGTTCTTGACACCTCCTAAAAGAGATGCCATCCCCAGGTGGAGCCTATGTTGGGGACCTATAATCATAGGTAACTTGATTCTTCGACCACTGATTTGGTGTTTCTCCCATGATGAAGACATCTAGATCGGTTGATTCCATTTTTTCCTCCATCTGTTTCGCCCGATCCTCCATCACCTTGCTGCATCCTTCATCCACCATTGCGCTCTCACTCCCTTGTCCTTTTGTGTGAGGTAGCTAGAGAGGTAGTGGGGGGGGAGAAGAGGGCCCATAGTAATAATAGTGGAGGTCATTAAATGTAAGGTGGACTAGGTCCACTATATTATTAAATAAGGCCCACTATGGTATTTAGATATAATAAATGGGTAGTGAGATATAATAAATGTAAGAGGACTTCTTAGAAGGTTCTACTTCTAGAAGATTCCTCCTCTAAAATGTTCTTAGGTGATGGTAGCACTATATAAAGGGGTTCAAGCAATGTAATGAGACATGAAGAGAAGTATTGTATTTGGAGCGGTATCTCAATAGGAGGATGCCCCCTCGAAGAGGTAAGTGAACAGGAGAGGATCCCTTCCATAATAGGATCCATTGTATGGTGTTTCCCTACCTCAAGGGTTTGATATAATAAAGTTGTGTTTTTCTATATTGTTCTTCTATATCTGTTGTGGTGATTTTATATTTAGTCTTAGGCTCTTAACAAGTGGTATTATATCACTTTCCTTGGGTAGACATTGTGGACAAATATTTTTTATTTTTGCAGATTTTTTTTCGGAGAAGAAAAAAGAGGGCCGCGACATTCTCAAAGTTTTTGATATATTTATGTGAAAAAATTGCAAAAAAAGGTTGTATATCTGCGTTTCTCTCAGAAAAACACCCAAGTTAAAAAAACAAATCGTCCGAAACAGAGTCCGGGAAGTCAAGATATTGAAGTTTTAAAATCTGCAAATTTTCAGGATTTTTTCCGCGGATGACGGTGATATTTTTTTATTTATGTAGCATATGGAGGACAAATTTGTCCAAATAAAGTACATATTTGATTTCCTCTCACAATTTCACCCAATTTCAAAAAAAAAAATAGTCGAAACGGAGTCCGGGAAGTGAAGTTATGAGCATTTTAACTTCAACAGTTTTTTAGGGTTTTTCCAGAAAAAGCCGCGATTTTCTGCCCAAACTTATTGGGTCTATGTTTTGGATTTTTTCGTGACGGCTAAAGGAATGAAGAGTTCATAGGGTACTCAGATGGCTATTTCCTCTCAAACCCTAAAAGAAATTCTTGAATTATTCAAAGCCCAATTGTTTCATACATTGGATGCATTTGTACATGGCCTCACAGATAGCCTCACACATGGCCTCACAGACAGCCTCACACATGGTCTCAATGATAGTTTTGTAGTATTCAAGATTCATTGAATAACATGCAGGAGAGATTTCTTATGGAGGGCCTCAGGGATGAATATGATCAAGAAATATATACTTGGTATGATTTTGAGGCCGATTGTGATGATTGGTATATGGATAGTTGTCATTTCTAGGATGACAACCACTTTCATATTTTATTTGATGACTCTAATCCACCTTCTGTAGAGAGAATCAATGTGACAAATCAAGAGCCAATGATTATTACCAGTGTCCATCCTACATATTTTACAATGGTATTATTCCTTCCAGATTCTGCTACGACCCTTTTCCACTATGTGGATGGATATTCTTATTTGGATCCACATGACAGGTGTCAGTATTTGGAGCATCATTCTGAGTTGGTTATTGGGTTCCAAAATCTTCCACGGGGAGTTCACATGAGCACTTGGACATGGGACCCTAGCTTACAATGGTGGTCAGACTACATCAACATGGTGGCTTTCCTTTCTACATGGGACCTTGGTTCTCTGGTCTTCTTCAGCATTATGGTCCACAATTATCCATGGGACCCTGGTATATGGCTGTACATCAAGCATTGAGGACAACACTTTCATAAGGGGGATGGAATGTAAGGTAGATATAGAGGTAGTGGGGGGGGGCAGAGGGCCCATAGTGATAATAGTGGAGGTCATTCAATGTAAGGTGGACTAGGTCCACTATATTATTAAATAAGGCCCACTATGGTAGTTAGATATAATAAATGGGTAGTCAAATATAATAAATGTAAGAGAACTTCTTAGAAGGTTCTATTTCTAGAAGATTTCTCCTCTAGAATGTTCTTAGGTGATCGTAGCACTGTATAAAGGGGTTCAAGCAATGTAATGAGACATGAAGAGAAGTATTTTATTTGGAGCAGTAGCTCAATAGGAGGATGCCCCCTCGAAGAGGCAAGTGAACAGGAGAGGATCCCTTCCATAATTGGATCCATTGTATGGTGTTGCCCTACCTCAAGGGTTTGATATAATAAAGTTGTGTTTTTCTATATTGTTCTTCTATATCTGTTGTGGTGATTTTATATTCAGTCTTAGGCTCTTAACATTTTGGCCCATTGAGTATGTCTTGCCCACCACTCATCCCTGAATAAACAAACTTAGGATAGAAACATTAGGTTAATAATAAATGGTTAGTGGCAAATTTTTAAGATTAATTAGTATAATAAAGAAATATTAATTAAATTAATGTAGTTAGATTAATAAGCTATGTTAATCTTGTTAGTAATTAATTAATTATTAATTAATTAATTAACTAACTAATAATTAAGTTAGTATTTAGGTTAATTTAGGTTAGTGTTAAACATTAAAATAAAATAGCATTAAACATTAATTAATATAAAACATTTGATAAAAAACATATAAAAAATTAAAAACCAAATAGAATAAACATAACACAAAAAAAATTAAAAAACAAAATAAATCATAAATAAAAACTAAACTCTATAGTTAAAACAAAAATTAATAAACAAAAATATAATATAATAACTTAAATAATAATAAAGTGAAATTAGAAATGAGTAATAAACAAATAAAATGAATAGGCGCAAAACATTAATAAAACAAATAATAAATTAAAAATAAAATAAAGTTAAAACGTAATAAATAAAAAATAAACAAAATAAAAATTAAAAACAAAAAAACACATCAAAAGAAACTTAATAAATAAAATAAAAAACAAAACAAATAAAATAAAATAAAAGTGAACCTTATACACTTATCCCTAGTAAATTTAAATCAACGCTCATAAAAAATTCCGGACCCCCCCCCCGGTGCTTTTTGAACTTTAACGGAGGGTGGGGGTCCGGAATAGTTGTATTGGGAGGGAAACTTGTCACCTCCAGGTGATTTTGGACCCCGCCCCTCCCAATACCACTTACCACCTCAGGGGGGGTCCAAAATACCACCTTTCCCCAAAACACCACTTTCCCCCAATTTTTCAAAACCGTCCATTTTTTGTCTGTTTGAAACCTCGTCTTTCGAAACAGATTCTGGGAAAAAAAAGATGCAATTTAAAAACATGAAAGAGTTTTTTGTTCATAGCGGGATGAAGAACAAAAACCTCTCCCATTTTTTGCAAATGTACCACCAGTTGGGAGAATCGAAGCTGTCTTTCAGCCTCATTTTTCGAATTTCTGGTTTTTCCTGTTATAGTCCCAATTTTGCGGGAGCTGTTTTGGCGAGGTGGAGACAAAATTTGAGAAACTGAAGGTGGTTGTTTCTCCAGACAGGATAATATATAATAACCATATTTGGTGTTTTCACAGGTGTCACCGATTGGGAGAAATCAATGTCTGAGCGTGCCCCGATTTTCAACAAATTCAGCCAAATTTGCAGTTCCAGATTTTTAGGGATTTTATGCTATTCTTGGCCGAGGTGGTTGAATCCAACGTTCTGAGCTCGGGGAGAGTATTTTTTATAAATTTCAGTGATTCAAATGTGTAAATGAGGTTGATCAGTCAGGGGACCATGATTAAGGTTTTATAAAACAGCTCACTAAGCCTTCTGTATTTTCATCAATTCAATAATACAGTCACAACAACTACATGATTCATGTGTCATTTTTGGTGGTGATGTTTTCTTCATTCACTGTAAATTTGTTTCCATTGTATTTCTTAAGTTATTCATACTCTGAATTATGCAAAGAAGTTCGAAGAACAAAATTTGTTGAGACATGCACTCTGTTTCCGGCTTTGACATAATTGTCAATGTTTTCTTCTCAATGGTTAATTTCAGGATTCTTGATTGCCTTGATATTGCATATTCTTCTCATCTTGCTCCTCTAAATCCAAAAATCAAATTCAAATAATCCAACAAGAGTGCCTACCTTGCCCTGTAATGCTGTCTGTAGAACTTGTTTTTGATTGAACTTCAGGTTGTGACCCCATTACCCAATGGACCTCTTTTCTCCTGTTCCAGCCAATCATTTAAAAAATACAAACTTTGAACCCGTTATCTAGCCTAATATCTATTCAAAAAAATCTATATCACACAGAGAGATCCCTCTCTGAGTCTTGGAGGGCTAGATCCAAGACTTGAAGTGGCTTTGATGTTGCCTCTGTGACTGCCTCCACAACCTTGGGCAAATTACAGAGTGTTAACAGAAACTACAAGATTTCTTAGAGCCTCACATGAAGGAATATATATCCCATGGAGCCTATGTTAGCACAATATTGGTCTATGCCTCAGTGTTGCATAAATCCTTCATTATTCATTTTGGCAAATGAACACAATTGTTATGGGATATTTTATTTATTTTGGGGAAAATTTAAATTATATTGGGTTATTCCCAATATCCAAGTTAAAGAATCAAAATAACTCATGTATTTGCACTACCTAATCGCATGCAGACACACAGGTGTGCGCTACCTAAATTCGCTACCTAAATTCTGGAAGAAAACAAATTGTGTGGAGTTATTTTACCAGTTTTGACTCACTAACTTAAAACTTGTATTGTGAAAAATTGAGAATGTATTTTTAAAACTTGGAGGAGGTTTTTGTTCATAACGTTCCAAATAAAAAAAACCTCTTTCATGTTTTCAAAATGTGTTATGGTTTGAGATATATTAGACATAGAAGTGGCGCTACTGAATCTGCATAGCGGTGCTACCTAATTTCCTGTAGCGGTCACAGTTTTTGGTATTTTCCTTGTTGGGAGGTTGCCACCTATCAAGGAGGATTTGAATGGATTATAAAGGATCATTTAGATTTCAAGGGAAACCTACACCTAATATTTATATCCATCAAAGGCCTCATGCATGAGGTGGAAACATTTTATTAATAGCTTCCAACAAATTCTTGAAAATTAGCAGTTTGTTGTATTTTTGTCTCTTTGATTGTTGCCACCTATCTCCAAGGCTTAGAATCCAATGGAGGAGATTGGATTAGACCTCCTAATGTTATTTGGATTCTATTTTCTATTTAAGGAAGGAGATATCTATTGGATAAGGGATTCATGAGTCAAGAGAGGCTAGAGAGAGATGTAGGAGGCAGTTTTCCTGTGTGTGTTCATTTGTAAGCCTGTGGGTATTTTAGGATTGTAAGCATTAATTCTATTGGAGACTCATGAGAGATGTGATTTAAAATTGTAAACCTTTTGTTTATATTTCTTCTTATTTTAATATATTGCATATTTGAGGATCAAAGGCTGTCAATGATTTATGGATCCCTGGGCAGCAGAGGATCTGTTGTACTTTTCCCATCAGTCATTGGTTATATTCAAGTATTTGTTGAGTCACTAAGTTGAGAGGATATTTGTTTAGTGAACATTCTATCGTATGTTTTCCTTCTTCATTCTTCCACCTATCAGCATATAATCTTGTTTTATGTTGAGCAACTTTTGTGCCTTCGATGAGTAGAATGCTTGTGACTCCATTGCCCATTGGTGTAGCCTACCGATCTGCAGTTTGTTGCCCTATCTCTTTCTTTATTCATCTTGTTGATCCACCTATTCAAATCCAAAATTATCTTTTACATTCTGATGGGTGCTGAGCTTACACTTTAGTAGTGAAAATGTGACTTTTAGTGCTAACAGGTCCTCCAACCATTCTTCTAGGATAACTCAATCCGCAAAGCGTCTTCCCATGAGGGATTTAACCATAAGGGGACCACTTTGGAGTTCATCCATTTGTGCACCTTATCAATCATGATAAGAAAATAATGAGTCATCTACACATTTTTTCAACAATGCACCATATACCAATGAAACCACATCGATCCATATTCATCATGTATCAATGAAAACTCATTGATCCATCTTCATCATATCAATGACAACTCATTGATCCATATTCATCTATGCATTCTCATAAAGGAAAATACATATTAAATTACATCAATCATCAATCAATCAATCTTGTGGCACCAATCAATCACTTGACATCAATCAATCAAACCATTGGCATCAATGACAACATGATCCAACAATATCCCCCTTTGGCATTGATGGCAATACCAATATTGATGTCAACACCAATTACCAATTATTGATGTCAACATGTAGGTAAGGCATGTTTTACATCAATAGTCAATGTTACTATCTCTCCCAAATGTGACTATGTCTCCCAATCAATAATCATCAATCACATCAATGTGACTATCTCTCCCCCTTTGACATCAATGGCAGAGGGCCATTTTACTCTTGAGGCTTCTCCCCCTGCTTGAACTTTCCTTGGGGTTGCTCCCCTTGTCTGAGTGCCTTTGATCTTCCTCTGAATAATTTCTCCCCTTTTGAATAAGGGATATCACTCTGATGTAATGCTAAAAAGACATCGAACATACTCCCTCTATGACCATCGCTCCTCCTGGAATTATGCCTCTATGCTCTTTCTTCAAATATAGGGCTCTTTTCTAGGTATGCATCTGATAAATATATCCTCCTAGAATCATGGGAAGAAGAATGACTCCCCCTATGGGTATGTCTCCCCTATATTCTTTGCGAGATGAACAATGTGATACCATATAACTATCCTTGGCCCTGTTCATGCATCAAACTCATGCTATACCAAGCATCATGAAGTAAAATATATGTCAATAGTGAAATAAAGAATCATGAGCAAAATATCAACCAAGCACATCATGTACAAAAATGTGTGCTCATCATGCACAACACCTATGTACATAAACCATGTACATCAACATCATGAAATGTGCCAAAAGATATCATCCATGGAATGTATCAATCATATGTCTCTATCAAAATGCCAACATGTGCATCTACCAATATGCCAACCATGTGCATCTACCGATATTCCAACCATGTGCATCTACCAATATTCCAACCATGTGTCATATCACTCATGATATATCTCCATCATGAACCAAGTGCCACAATAATGTATCTTAAACAAATACCAATTGTTGTGTTGATCAAGTAGTACCAATGGTGTAGTATGATCAATCATATTCCATCTATTTTTGTACCAAACATGTATCAATTATAGATCAAGCTATGAATCATCAATGATGTAACACATGATCACCTCATCAACTCACCAACCACATGTCCCAATGTGTAGCCCGTCCATATTTAAATGCATGCATCGAGCTTTTCAACAAGTAAGTTTCCAATACATCATCAAGATATATCACATAACCAAGGTGTCATAACTTCCCTTTCATAACCAACATTGTTCTTCAATAGAAAATGCATCAATCCATACTCATGGGTTAGTTCCATGCACCCAAGATTTTATTTTACATCATCACCTTACATAATCCAATATAGAATCATGAAAACCTGCAACAAACAGTGTCAGAACCTACAATAAACCATGTTAGACCCTACATCACAGAGTTATACCATCACATAAAACTACAATCCCTATGCATATCCCTTTTCCTTATGCTTCACCACATTTATGCAGCCTACTGCACAGATAGCTCGTGTATGTACGTGACCTGTACAAGGTCAGCCTGTGTATGTATGTGATTGATACCACTGTCACCCGCGTATGCCTCAGTAGATGACATTTTTGAACTTTTCTTCAGTCTTTCATTCTGTTCTGGCTACTCTGTCTTCTTCACCCACTTCTTTAGATGTCCCTGCTCCTTAGAACTTGAACTCTGAGCATCCATATTTTCAAATATTTCTCCCTTCCTTACTTCATTCCTTCTTCTACCCATGTTATTTGAAGTCCTCATCGTAGACTTTCTTTTTGTGTTCCATCACTCCTGGGATTTGTGGCCAAATCCACTACAACTGTATTATACCATGGTGTTACAGTGAACAACAATGTGTCCTACTTGATCACATCTCCAACACCTTATGGTGTTATGAAATCTTCCATTATATCTTCTCTCATAAGATCTACATTCAAAATATTTGTGACCATATTCACTACATGAATAACAATGACCATGAAAAATACTTTCATACCTTTTCTTTGGTGTCCCAAAGATAGCTTCTTGATGTCTTCCTTGCTTTGTTCTTTTGAAATTTCCCTTGTATTGTGTATATGTTTGCTTTGCAACATTGTCTTCCTTCTTTGATGGACTTACCTCATGATTCTTTGAGGTGCTTGTTTCAGCATGTGTAGCTTCTTCTTTGTATCGAAGACCTGATTTATCATATGGTGATCTTTGACTTTCCAAGATCTCATCCAAGATTTTTGAGCTATTCAAGAATTTATTTTACTTCTCCACTTTATTTCTAAGATCAACAATTTCAGCTTCTAACTTATCACATGACTCTTCCTTTTCATTAATTTGATTCTTCAAAAGTTATTCTACCCTTTTGGCCTCTTCAATTTGGGTCTTGAGATGAGTAATAGTTTCAAAACTTTTGCTAATCTCATCATCTACCTTCATATCTTCTTTTTCATTATTTAGTCTTGTGATATCTTCTTCCTTTTCTTCCAATTTAGTCTTATTTCTCTCTTCTTGTTCTTTGAGCATTTCCTTTAACTTCAAGATGTGCCTTTGACTCCTCCTAAGAAACTTCTTAGTGTTATTCAAAAGGTAGTTATAGTGTGTATACAAATGATCACTTTTGTATCTAGATAAACCCTCTTCAACTTCCCTTTTAAGTTCTAGTAGATCTTCTTATATTCTTTCCATGGGATAACTACCATCAAACTTTACACAAACTATTTCTAGATCATCTTCTTCACTTGAGAAAAAATCAACATCATCACATTTTGAATCATTACAATCAAGAGTCTTTAGAGATTCTATATCTTCATTTGAAATACTTTTGGGATCTTCCTTTGTGCTATATTCACTTGAAATGTTTTCAAGGTCACATTTAGAAATAATACAATCAAGGGTTTTTGGAGATTCTTTACCTTTGATAACCTGGATGAAGTGGTCTTCAATATCTTCCTTCTCCTTCTTGCTTTGATATGTCTCCTCTAGCTTTAACCATAGATCCTTGGTGGAAGTGCAGTGTTCCATGCTTTCTATGATAGGGCTTGAGATTCCACTAAGAATGGTCTTGAGAGCCAATTCATCATTCTTCTTTCCTTCCCTTTGAGATGCAAACTTTGACTTGTTCTTCAACGGAACTGATTCACCAATGGTTGTCTCCCAAATAGTTGTTCCCATTGTCTTCAAATACACTCTCATCTCTATTCTCCAAGTAGAATAGTTTTCCTCATCAAGTATTGGCATTTCATCATCCATCTGTGTGTCTATGGATCTCATTCAATATTTTTAAGGCTTGTAGTGAAGGCCCACTCTGATTCCAATTGTTGGACACACCGACTACACTAAGAGGGG
>ML782892.1:254762-280059 GCA_009831015.1 Picea engelmannii | reverse complement strand
TCCATCCTTGCCCCTTCCTTCCACCCAAGAATATATGAGAGATAATAAAACTTTACATTAAATCATCACCATCAACCAATCATCACATAGAACCTGATAATGCTTCCTGAGACTTCTTCAATTTTTGCAATTATTCAATTCTTAGAGTACTCTGATCCTATATATAATATTACTCAATTTATTCTTTGAAACTCCTCCAAGTTTCACTCCTTGAATCCTCCCCGAAAAGAAGTTATAGAAAGAATGGTAGACTTTATTCAAGTCTGGTCTATTCAGGAGACCGAACTTGTACAGAATGCCCCACACTCAATATTTAACATCCGATTCTGAAACTCACACACAAGAAACTATATTTTGTACTCTTTACAATGAAATTTGTCCCATGTCATTTGGATTCTCTATGAAGAAGTTATGACTGTTTTACCTAGAACACGTGTTTATTGACTAGCTTCAGGACTGGTCACAAACCCTATCTTCCACATAGTGTATCTCCATAATTATAGCGAATCAAGAGCTGAAATTTTTACCAGAGGTACCTTGACATGTCTTCTCAATACCATAGAGATTTCACCATCTGAATCGTTCTATAAAATGTTTTATAGAAAAAATGGTAAGATGACCTGAAAATTACATACCTTAGAACACATCACCAAAAGACTTCATCCTCCCTTGAAATCCAGCCTTCTTTACTTCTTATTTCTTCTGAAATTTGACTTGTGTCAAAATGAATGTATAATGATGTTTATTTATACCATTTATGTCACTTCATTTTAACATTAGGTCTGACCTGACACTTTCTTATTTTGTAATTCTTTTCTTTAATTATCTTCAGGCCCTACATGTACTTCCTTCTTCAATTCACTTTGTCATCTTCAAAAAATCATTTCTCCTCAACCATGAGGATCCACGTGACGTGCCACATACCACCAGAAACAACATGATGTATACTATCCATTCATGGGTGTTGTATATGCATGTGCATTTTCCTTCATGTCCAAATACCTTTATCAATCTTGTGGTCCAAGACCCATGACTAGGGTTTTCATCAATGACAACAACTAATCTTCCAATAGAAGGTTTTATTGAACCTTCCTTAAGATCACCTACAACAAGAACATTGTCAGATAGTTGGTTTTCATTGTTTTTTTTGGATAGATCATTGTTATTGATGTCAACAAATGTGATGGGTGTATTTGAAGAAGTGTACAAGAATCCCCATAGGAGTGGTCATGAAGCCCGAAGTTGTTTGAGGAATAAGGATATGAAGGACAATGTAAATATAGGTAACACACTCATATGTGGATAGTCCTCATCATATTGTTTCCAACAGTAGGTGTTACATCACATAGTCCCTCATGGTTGAGGAATTATGAGGTTATGAAGTTGGAAGCCTCGAAGAATGGTTAAGAAGCCCCTAAATAGTTACAATTCATTAATTAAAGGGTAAAGTGATTGTAACAAGAAAGAACAAATTTCCCTTAAAGTTAAGGAAATAATTTACTTTGAAAAGGTATAAATAAACTTCAAGAAGTATTTCACAAGTATATTCACACACACAAGTTTATTGAATATATTCTAAGTGAACAAGTGATCTATTAGCAAATCTATTACGATGAGTCTGAGACATCGAAGGAAGTGCAAAGGAGAAAGTTTCAATATTGCAGAGGAGAGTGAGGGTTATGAGAAACCCTATTTTGTCTGACCCCCATGATTCAGACTACTGGTGTCCCGTGAGGCACACCCAAGGGTTGTATGACTCTCGTCCTGCGAGGTCTACTAGTTGACTAGTCTTAGTCCCTCAAGGCTAAGGAAAATTTTGGGAGGATGCTAGTAACAGGTTGTTGAGGTCGAGGAATAGTTATAAGTATGAAATATATTGTATCAGGTTAGCAAGTTTAAAGGTATTTATATATGCATGTTTTGAGGGTTACATGGTGATTTTATGGTGCATGCTTGAGGCATGTCCTTGGTATCTTTTTGAGTTTTGGTATATTCCTTGAGGCACATCTTGGATACTTGGCATAAGGTTTGTTGTATGGTATATGCTTGAGGAATATTATGAGTGATATGGCACATGTTTGATGGTATCTCTTGGTACATGGTTTATAGTAATGGCACATTCTTGAGGCATATGGTTTGAGGTACATCTTGGCTACATGGTTGAGTGATGTTATGGTATCTAGTTTTGTATATGTCATGGTGATGTTATCACATATTATGGTACTTGGTTGAGGAACTTCATTAATGATATCTTATTGTATATGTTGAATGACATGATTGAGACATATCATGAGTGATATGGCATATATATGAGGCACATTCCTTGGTGCTTGGTTGAGGCATATCATTTGGTACATAGTTGATGTTTGGTAAATGGTACATGGTTTTGGTATACAACTGAGGTATATGGCTGATAATTGATGTTATGGTACCTACACTTAGCATATCTTATGGTATATGATTGGTAATATTGAGACACATCTTGGTGATGTTATGATTCATGTGTTGATGATGATATGGTACATTGCTAGAGGCACTTCTTGGTGATCTTGGTACATGGTATGGTACAGGTTATGATACATGGTTGATGTACATGGTTTGGTATAGGTTCTGGTACATGATTTATGTACATGGTATGGTACAATTTTTGGTACATGGTTAATGTACACAATATGGTGATGGTTTTGGTATCCATGTGAGTGGATCTGGTTATAGTTGGTTGATGATGGTATATTAGTGACAATGACAGTGAAAGTGATGATGACAGTGATTGTGATAGGTTGGATGATTTATTGATCATCAGTGACAAGTTGATGTGACAATGACAATGACATATTTATGTGACAGTGACAGGTTGATGTGATGGTGATAGTGACAAGTTATTGTATCGGTGATATTGGCACATACGTGTTGATAAGTGATAGTGACAGGTTGAGTCTACACTTTTATTTTAGGGAAACATGATGGGGCAAGGTAAGAGGGTTGTAGCCTCCTTCTAGATGATGTCATAGAACTCATGGAGTTGGAGATTCCTTTAGGTTAGATCTTGTAAATTAGGGGGTCTTATCCTCCTTGTAGTTGGAGAAAAATAACACAGGGATTTGGAGATTCCTTCAGGTTGGAGCCTGTAAACAGGGGTTTGGAGACTCCTCCCAGTTGCTGCTGAAGAATTTGTAAGTTAGTGCATCCTATGAATCTATTCTTTATATATATATATATATATATATATATATATATATATATATATATATATATAATAAATCATTATGTGGTTTTCTCCCATTTAGGTTTCCATGGGAGAATTTGGAAGTTAGTGATTCTTATGATTTATTACTTTACTTTAAAAGAAAGAGTGTATTCACAGTTAGAATGGAAGAATGTAAATGGTAATAGAACATGTGAGTCATAAAGAGCCATAAGAACCGGGGACAGGAGTTTGGCCAAGAGATTGAGTGCCTTATTGGATCAACTTGCTAGGACACTTAGGCATTATAGGCAAAGGCACCTGGAACGTAGACAATTTAGGCATCATAGGAATAAGTAAAGCAAGCAACCATGTGTATGACGTTCATATAGCTAGCGAGAAGATGTGCATATTTTGTTTCACGGGTATGTGTTATTTATATATATAAGAAATCATTATGTGGTTTTCTCCCATTTGGGTTTACTTCTTATGATTATATGCTCATTATATTTTGAATGCAATCATAAATGATATACTGTTGATAAATTTGAAGTTTATATATTGTGATTATAAGTGGTAAAAATTGATCATACTGATTCACCCCCTCCTCTTAGTATTCGAACAATTGGTATCAGAGAAGGTCCTTCAAGAAAACAATTTAACCACTGGAAGGAAGATCATGGAGTACACAAAGATTGGAGTACCATAGTTATATGGGATGAAGGGAATGAGCTATGAGATATGGAGAAACAAGATGAAAGAATTTCTAGGCACATAGGGGTATGATGTTTGGTACTTAGTTGTTACAGGATACACTGGTTCAAAGAAAGCAAATACTACAACCAAGAAGGAATTGAAGAGAAATAACAAAATAACAATGGATTTGATATTGGAAGGATTACTGGATTCGGTAAAAGGAAAAGTGGGACAAAATTGATTAGCCAAAGAAATTTTGGATAAGCTACATAATCTATACTTTAAGGAATCCCATTCTATTCCAAAGCCAATCCATGTTAATTAGAATAAATAATATGTTGAATAACAACGATATGAAAGATGTGTTAAAAAAATAGGATTGCAGAGCAATAAAATAAAATAAATGCGGAAATAAAACATAGAAGATACAAAATACAATAGAGACACAGATATATGTGGTTCACCCAGTGTTGGATACGTCCACTAGATAAATTTCCAGGTCCTTCCTTTATTATTATCCATCAAATGGAGGGATACAACCTATAACACACCCGTTGTAAATTCCTCTTCTTTCTCTCACGGTCTCCTCACTCAGAATACAATATTCACAATGATACATAGATTCAATACATTTCCCTCATAAAAGGGGGTTAAATTCTAGGGAAAAAAAACATAAAATAACTTCTACCGTCATATCTGTGACCTTATAATGAACGGTCCAGATTTACTATGAAATTACAATATATATTTACAAGGAAATTTTTCCTTCAAGGGCTTTGCCCCCGAACCCCCGCTAGGAACCCACTTTCCCCTAGACCTCCCCTCTTCACTCCCCCGCATGGAGGAGTGTACATTATTCCGGGGTGTAAAGTCTTCATAGGGTATAAACACGACTGAAACAAAGACCTCTAAATTAGGAAGATAATCAGGCTCCACAACGAACAATCTCCCACTTGGAGACTGATCTCAAAACCTGCATCGTTGTTGTATTTGATGGACTATGAACCTTCTTGGACTTGGAAAATTTATCATATTCATCTTCATTCCTGAAGACTAACTAAAACTGAGTAGGAACTCATTTTCTCCCTGGTTACTCCCTTAGTTAACATGTCTGTAGGATTCTGGCTAATGTGTATCTTTTCCAACATCAAATGTCCATCTTCGAAGACGGATCGTATGAAATGGTAACTAAGTTGTATATGATTAGTATTTGAATGGAAGGATGATTTATTTTCAATATGAATGGCACTCTCACTATCACAGTATAACTTGATATTCTCTTGCTTCTTTACCAATTCCTCCATAAACCTCTGTAACCAAATCATTTATTTACTAGCCTCTGTAGCAACAACATACTCTGCCTCTATTGTTGAAAGTGAAACAACCTTTTGCAATTTCTAAATCCAACTTATTGTTGTTCCACCTATAGTAACAACATGCCCTGTAGTGCTCCTCCTGCTATCTTTATCACCTGCCATATATGAATCAACGTATCCCTTTAGAACAATGTCTAAACCTCCAAAACATAATGCATGAGTAGCAGTACCTCTCAAATTCCTGAGAATCCACTTTGCTGCCTCACAATTGTTTTTACCTATATTTTTCATATACCTTCTCACAACTCCCACTGCATGTGCAATATTTGGTCTTGTGCAAACCATCGCATACATAAATATGCCAACTGTTGATGGATAAGGGACCCTGGACATGTAGTCTATCTCCTCCTATGTATTGGGACACATTTCCTTAGATAATTTGAAATGGATGGCCAAAGGTGTACTAACTAGTTTTTCATTTTTCATTCTAAACCTCTCCAACACCTTCTCTATGTACTCACCCTTAGACAATGCCAATTTGCGATTTTTCCTATCTTTTTTTATTCTCATACCAATGATTTTCTTTGCGGCACCCAAATCCTTGATCACAAATGAATTAGCTAATTTATTCTTGAAAACATTTATATCTTTCATATTAGACCCTGCAATAAGCATGTCATCTACATACAATATCAAGATAATATAGCTTCCGTTTTCTAGCTTTGTAAAATAAACATAGTGATGAAAATGACATCTAATATAACCTTGTTCTATCATAAACTTATCAAACTTCAAATACCACTGTCTTGGAGCTCACTTTAGTCCATACAAGCTCTTCTTCAACCTGCATACCAAATTCTCTTTCCCTTTGACCTCATACCCCTTTGGTTGTTGCATATAAATCTCTTCCTTCAAATCCCCACGGAGAAAAGTTGTTTTTACATATAACTCTTCAAGATGCAAATATTCTACTTCCACAAGACTTAAAATAGTCCTAATTGAAGTCATTTTAACAACAGGAGAAAATATTTCATCAAAATATATACCTTTCCTTTGTGCAAACCCCTTTACAACAAGTCTAGCTTTGTTCCTCTTTTTTCCTCCATGTTCTTCCTTCAACTTGTAAACTCATTTATTCTGCAATGCTCTTTTTCTTGTAGGCAACTTAAACAAGTCCCAAGTCTGGTTATTTACCAAGGAATCCATTTCCTAATTCATGCCTTGCTCCCACTTGTTTTTGGTGTCTTCCTGCATTGCCTCTTCGTAACATTCTGGTTCACCAGAATCAGTCAACAATAAATAATACAATGAAAGAGAGTATCGTTCAAGGGGTCTACTTAACCTGGTAGATATTCTTACAACACTTGCAGGAGTTTGAGGTACATGTTGATCTTGTTGTTGTACATATTGATTTTCTCGTACCTTTGGATTTTATTTTTCAGTGATCTCATCAAGCACTGTGTATTCTGGTTTTTATTTTTCCTATTTCTTTCCCTGCAACTGGTCTTTATACATGATCTTCTCATTGAATATGAAATCTCTACTCCTAATGATTTTGTTATTTTCATAATACCATAAGTGATAACCAAAATCATTAACATTGTATCTAATAAAGGTACAATTCTTGGATTTAGCCTCAAGCTTTGTTCTATTTTCTTTATCAATATGGACAAATGATTCACAACCAAAAGTCTTCAAAAAGTAATAGTTTACCTTTCTACCTGTCCATTCCTCCTATGGAATTATACCATCCAAAGAGATTGAAGGTATTTTATTTATTAAGTAAACAAAAATATCTATAGCATATTCCCAGAACTATAAGGGCAAACCAACATGCAATCTCATACTCCTTGCACACTCCATGATTGTCTTGTTCATCCTTTCTGACACACCATTTTCCCGTGGTGTTCCTGGAACTGTCTTCTCTCTATGAATCCCATGGTATGAGAAGTAATCATCAAACTTCTTGTTGCAATATTCACCTCCATTGTCTGATCTGAGACACTTCAACCTTTTTCCTGTCTCATTCTCAACCAAAGATTTTCATTTCTTAAAAGTATCAAAAACATCTGATTTTTGTCGAATGCATTAAACCCAAGTTTTTCTAGTTGCATCATCAATAAAAGTAACATAATAACGAGATACACCAAGAGATGATACTTAAGTTGGTCCCCATACATCTATATGCACAATATCTAACCTTTCACTCTTCTTTTCTTTTCTGACTATGAGAAATTTCACTCTCTTCTATTTTCCATAAACACAATGCTCACATAAATCCAAATCAATTTGTTTAATATCTGGAAACAAATTTATTTTTTTAAGTATTTGCGTCCCCTTCTCACTCATGTGTCGAAGCCTATGATGGCACAGTGTTGTATCCACTCCTGTAGAAGCTAAAGATATAGAAGAGTCAGTATTACGAGTACATAAATACAATGTACCTACCTTCTCTGCTTTTGCTATCACCAATGATCCTTTGGTGACCTTCTACACATTATCTGTAAATATGGATATACAACCTTCACTTTCCAACCGCCTCGTTGAAATTTGATTTTTCACTAGATATGGAATATGTCTTACCTCTTTCAACAACCATTGGTTTCCATTGCTTTGATTTATTTTTACCTTTCCCATTCCAACAATTTTTCATGGTGCATCATCACCCAAATGAACCTGTCCAAAATCACCTTAAACATAATCTAGAAAATGTTTCCTATGGGGTGTGGCACGAAATGAATCCCCTAAATCTACTACCCAAGACTAAAAAATATTATCTATAGAAAGAGTCAAAGCATCTTATAACACATCACTTGTTACATTTGCTTCCTAATTTTTATCTTGTTGTCCATCTCTTTGTTTCTTTGGAGCTCTGTAGTCTTTCTTCAAATGTCCTTTCTTCCCACAATTCCAACACTATCTCTTTACAAATATGGATTTGGATCTTCCCATCCTAGAATTCACGCGATTCCTTGAGCCCTTTCCTCTATCCTTTTGTCTTCCCATGTTCTCCATGTTTAACACATTACCTAATGTCTCACCCGTGTTTTTTCATCGCATTTACTCACTAAGGATAACACCAACAACATCATCAAATTTTAAATTATTTGAACCAGAGACAAATTTACTTACAACCATGAACAAGCTGTTCCAGCTTTTTGGCAATGAGAAAAAGATTAGAAGATCCCTGACCTCATCATCAAAGTCCACATTTACAGAACTTAGTTGATCAGTAACAGTATTAAATTCATTTAAATGATCTGCAACATACCCACCTTCTGACATCGTCATATTAAATAATCTCTTCATTAGAAATACCTTGTTGGACACCGAGGTTTTTTCATACGGTTTAGACAATGCTTCCATCATCTCCTTCATTGTCTCTTCTTTCAAAATATTAAGAGCCACCGACGCTGCCAGGCTTAGTAGTATCATTCCTAGTGTCTTTCTGTCAAGAACCTCCCATTCTTCATCCTTCATGGTCGTTGTTATAAGCCTAAATTGCACCATACATGCATACCTGAAATCAGGCCATCTTACTTGCCATTTTTTCCAAGCTATCATTGAAAAGTTGCACTCTAGCTGCACCATTACAGCCTGCATATAGCCACAAAAGTTGCAAAAAATATAAATTTGCAAGGGATTCGTTGATATTACGGGATATTGGGTAGTTTCCCAACTAATCCACTGCTTATAGCTCATAACCCAACCAAATAACCATCCTTTTGTCATATAAAAGGAAGTGTTGGGGTATCATTCCAAGGAGAAACATAGAAGCAGTGAAACTCTACCCATTTCATAATTCCCCTTTGCCCCAAGAATTTGTAGCCACATTGTGAGTTTTGAGCCAGAATTCCCTATTTTAGCCTTTTTCCTCAATTACTAGCCTAATCCATTTCCTAGAGAGAGATGAAGAGGAGAAAGATACGTGGAAGCATTTGGGCCTTGGTAAAGAGGAGCCCAGGACCGGGTTCAAGGAGAAGTCACCGATCTCATTTTGTAAGTGACTTTTTGAGATTAATATAAAGAAGTACGTTTTCCGTCCCGCCACATGATGTGTTCAATATTGATATTTGATTTATATTTTATTATGACATCTAATCCACTAATTCATATATATAATGCATGTTCGTAGTTTCTTGTTTGTCTTTTGGTGAATGCAGGTTAGCCTTGGGTGGAGATTTGCAGTCGAGGAACAACTGAACGCAAAGTAATCGACACTGGACATGGATTTTAAGCTAAGACTATCGGATCCCTATACTTTGTACTTTATGCATAAATGTGGGGTATTTTCAGGATATTTTTTAAAAGTAGGAGACTTTAGACGATTATCTCTTCCTACACTTTAGAACCCTAGTGTAGTCTGTAAGGTGTTTTTCCCACTCTAGCAAAATTGACGACCATACTAGGGAGCCTCTAGGGTTTTTAGGGGATGTTTTTGGGTGTTTTAATTGGTTTAATTACCTCCTTGAGTTCTTTGTAAGTTGTTGAGTCTTCAAGGGATTTTGGTCTTCCATACCAGTACTCCTTGCTTGGTCAAATTGACTGTTAGTTTTCTTTTTTTTAAGAAGTTACAAAGGTGTACGCGGTCTACAGTGGGTCTGCACACGTACATAGGCGCCCTACCTTTGGACATCCCGCGTACATACAGAGGATGCTTAAGTGTCAGTAGCATGCCTATGTCAAGAAATGTTTTCAGTAAGATGAGGCAGTCAACCTCTTCCTTGATTGAAGTCATACTTCTCAAGGGTTTCTTGATCTAGTACTGGTCTCTTTTTTTACAGTCTTTAGCTTGGGTTTGATGCCAGTTTGCTTGTCTTTTTAAAAAAAAATTCTTGTGTTTCCTAACATTTTCAACTTTTTTTTAGCTTGAAAGTTTAAGGAAAATGGGGGGCCATGAATTGTGTATTCATCAGTTTCTTTTAGAATATTTTTTTATTTCTTCTTTGATTGGAAGAAAATATAAAAAAAAAAACTTATCTTGTTAGGTCTCTTTCTTTCTTGGAATTTTATTTACATTTTTATTTGAAAAAGAAAAACAAATTAGCATAGTGTTGTGTTTTCTTCTCATCCTAAAATATTTTCAAAAGAAAAATAAGAAAGATAAGCCTTCTTTTCTAGTGTTCTTACAAGTTTATTTTTTGCAAGAGTCTTAACAACATCAGTTGCACTACCACACCCCTTCTGAGTAAATCAATATTTAAAACGAACGCTAAAATTAAAATTAACTAGACTTTTTATGTTTGTAGGGTCAACCAACTAGTTTGGGGTTAGGGCCTTGAATTAGGTTGGAGAGGAAACTCTTCAAGGCCTTTAAATAAAACATTGGAGTCTGAGTTAGGGAGTGTTAAAGTCCAGTAAATGTGAAAGTTATCTGGGACCCCCCTCTAACACAGGGGCTAAACATGAGGTCGCGTGCGGAAAGGTAGCAGAGATAACCCCTCCAAAGCCGGACCAAGCATAGTGGGGAACACATATAGACGACTTGTCTTGGGATTTTGTTGATCACATTTTCCATGGAGCTTCATGGGTCTCGAATCTATTTGAGGTACTCAGTTGTCTTCCAGAACACTTTCTTTCAATACCATCGATAGGTTTCGGGCTTGATACCCTACTCATTGTGGTCCACCCGACTATCGACTGTACACGCCTGGTGATTGTTCACGAGCTGGCAACCTAGTTGCCTTTATTTTAGGGACTTACACAGGTGACTGTGGGGGTATACCATAGTACCTAGGGTAGATGTCGGGTAACACTTTGTAGATTATACTCGGAGGGTGCTTCCGTGTTCGAGTTGCACTTACATTGGTAAGTTTCTCTAGTGTTGGTTGGCATAACTGTTCTTCCTACTAGTTAGTCATTTTATTGATTTTCCTTTAGGAAATCTTAGTGTGTGGTCTGTGCTCCTTAGTTTTCTAGAGTTAGTTATTTAGTCATTGATTTGGGTCTCTGACCTAGGGTGGTAGAGCACCCACTCCATCGGTCGTGAGGAATTTTTGGTCTTCCTCTTAGAAACATGGATCTGTCTCTTTATAGCTGTTGTTTTTATAACACTGGTTCGCCAGAGTCAACGTGCGTGATTTTTATAGACTTGAACGATCCCACAAGGGGAGAACCTGTGCATAGGATCTTCATGGAAAAGGTTCTAGATGATACCAACTAAGGAACCCCTTCACAAGGGGATTCTTGTGCTCTTTCATTTCTTCGGAAACGTTGGTGTCCCTTTGATGGCCACTTTGTACATTCCTGGGATGAATGTGGGACTACCAGTCTGGTTGGGTACCATTACAAATGTCCCAAATTCTCTTGACGCTTCTCAATTAAGCACCTTATGTCATGGGCACCATGTTGATGTTCCTTAGTCGGTAAATTGTTCTCCTCCTCCTTCTCCCACCTCTGGTGAAAGTATAGTTACTAGTAACCGAAAGTATAAACGAAGTAGAAAGAGGAAGAATAGGAAGAAGAAATCACCAACCTCTGCGATTCACGATGGGGGAAAGCACCCAGCCTCTTCCAGTCATGCCGGGGAAAAAAGTCCAGTCCATGCTAGTCATACTGGAAATAGGTCTGTAGCCTCTTTGAATCATGTTATTGACCCATCGCCAACCTCTGCAAGTCACATTGTAGATGTGCAACCAACCACTTATAGTCATGTTGGGGGCATTGATTCTGTTGAGAAACGTAGACAGATAGGATGTAAACCTAAGTTCCCTTGTAATATTTGCAAGGGAGATCACCTTACTCATCTATGCCCTAGAATTCTAGAGGTATGAAGATTGTGGTCCCTGTCTGCAAGCTCTTATGATTTTGAGTCTTCTGAGGTTTCCTCAAAGTCCATTCAGTCTTTGGTTGATGAAGTGGTCATGCCGATGCAGTCGTCGACTGATCCCACTCCTAGTTTGGGGGTTAGGTGCCTTTAGACCATGTAGTATCGCAGTCTATTCAACCATTGGTTGAGAAAGTGGTCACGCTGATGAATTCTTTAGATGATCCCACTCTTCTCTTAGAGAGTGTCAAGTCTAATAATGTGGTCATGCCGATGCAGTCTTTAGATGATCGCACTCTTCTCTTAGAGAGTGTCGAGTCTACCAAAATGGTCATGTCGATGCAATCTTTGACTGATCCCACTCTTCTCTTGGGGAGTGATGTGTATACCGACTATGTTTTTAGCATTTCTAGTTTTGTACTTTTAGGACAAGGGGGCATTCCACTCGTTCCAAGCACACCCGCTTCAAACCCTAGGATGGTTTCCTTTGATTGGAATGATATTTTTGAGCCTCGTCTTCCTTCTTTAGCACATTTTCAAATAAGGGTTGAAGTTAATTCAACAAACATTTATCGATGTATTGTGGATGAAGGAGCCTCTACAAGTATTTTATCCAGCTAAGTTTGGAAAGTCTTGGGATCTCCCGAGCTTGTGTCTGCTTCGCATGAGCTGTTGGCTTTTGACAGACGTCCTAGTGAATATTTGAGGGTTCTTCCTTAGTTTCCTATCTCGTTAGCTAGGAAGATTTTCCTTGTCGATTTTATAGTGGTGCAAGGCCTGTTAGATTTTAATATGCTTCTCAGGCGTGATTATGTATATGCTATGAATGTTGTGGTGTATACGCTCTTTTGGGTGATGCATTTCCTTCACAATGGAAGCATTGTCACTATCGACCAGCTGGCATATGATAATCACCATCCTAATTCGGTGTTAGTTTAGGTTGCCCCTTTATATGTTCCTAGTTTTCGTGTAGACTCTACCCTGCCATGGGTTAATTATGTGGCATCTTATCCTCAGTGTTCAATTTATTCTGAACAGGAACATATGAAATCGTGTTTGCCTTATCGAGACTTGGTCTCATAAATTGATCCATTGGTTTATCTAATGGAGGCATGGGAGCCCTTTCTTTCCCCCCTAGGTCCAAGTGATCTTGAGTCTCCTTCTGAGTCTGATCTCGTTGTTTGTAGATCCTCAAGCCCTCATGATTTTGATTCTTCGTTGATAGAATCTACTAGTCATGGCCAAAGCCTCCATCGTCATATGGAATATGGTCAGTTTACTTCACCCTTTGGGACTTTTGACCCTTTTTTGCATGATTTATTGGATTTTGAATTGCCTTCAGATGAGGCTATCCTTGAAGCCATGACTACGGTTTCTATACCATGGGAGGATTTACACCATGGTTTGTGTTTTCTTCCCTTTTGGGAGACTTTCCAAGTTGACTATCGAAGAGACTCTTAGTCTGCGCCTAGCAGTGGGCTCTACCTGAACCAATTTTATACATGAGTCGTAGCCCCCCAGAGTCTTCTTTAATCTCTTTTCAGACTCTCTAAATATGAAAATATTGTTGAGTGATCTTGTTGTCCTTCACGCTCGCCAAACTAAAATTTGAAGGAACATCTATCTAGCGATAGTTTACCCCTTTTTCGGTTTGGATGGTCAATTTTACAAACAAAGGTACATTGTAGAAACTTCAGTTTGCTAGAAGAGTATTCTCAGGTATAAGTTTACCCCTTTTTTGGTCCCGAGTGACTAAATTTACGAAGGAACCTCCACACAGTCCATAGTTAAGCTCTTTTCAGACTCCCTAAAATTGAAAAGATAGTCGAGTGACATGGTTGCTTCACACTCGTTAAACTAGTCGAGAAGAATGTCCTCTATGGAGTCCATAGTTAAGCTCTTTTCAGACTCCCTAAAATTCAAAATATAGTTGAGTGAACGTGTTCCTTCACACTCGTTAAACTAGTCCAGAAGAACGTCCTCTACGAAGTCCATAGTTAAGCTCTTTTCAGACTCCTTAAAATTGAAAAGATCATCGAGTGACCTTGTTCTTTCACACTCGTTAATTGGTTCAAAAAAACATCTACTGGCATGATTTTACCCCTTTTTTCAACTTGTATATTAAGGAGGAAAAAGGTACACCTCAGGAGATTCGTCTCGCTCGGAGAGTTCTCCTCAGTAAATTTTACCTTTTTTCTGGCTAAGGAGACTAAATCTAGAAAAAGGCAGCGAGTCCATAGTTAAGCTCTTTTCAGACTCCTTAAAATTGAAAAGATTGTCAAGTGATCTTGTATTTTTCACACTTGTTAAAATAGTTTTGAATAGAAGTATTTTTTATGCTAGTTTACCCCTTTTTCGAACCGACTAGACTATCTTCAAAAAAGGTACTCTAGTCGAGTTTTCTTTTATGTTTTTTCAGACTCTCTAAAAATGAAAAACCATTGAGCTTACCTTCTTTGGGCTCATTTAAAATTACATTGAAGGACGTTATCATTGTGTCTTATTAATCGCATCTGCATCTTTGGCCTAATGTCGACTCCATGTTTCTCTCAACTAAACCTTTGAAGCATGCATTATGTGCAATCCTTGTAGCACTTTCCCTTTGCATCTCGACACCTTGACCCATGGAGGAATTTTCCCGAGTGTCCTTTCCCTGCACATGTCTCCTTGCCCTAAGTAGTAGTGTGTTCCTTGCGCTTGGAACTAGTATGCTTGCGACATGCATTCCTCCTTTGTAACGTAGCATTCTTTTATTCTTTTTCAAGCTCTCTAAAATATTTAAAAAGACAAAAAAATCAAGTATACCCCAAAAAGAGGATGGGAAAAGTATTTTCTTTTTATGGTAGCATAATGAGTCGCCCTTGGAAAAAGCACATCCTTTCGTGTGTCTGTCAATATTTGGGATTTAATATGACCTTAGTAAGTTTTTCTCATAACATAGAGTTGTGTCCTCCTCCATTTGGTTATCCTTCCAAATATATGGAGATTTTGCGTTGCCTCCTGCATCGTGAACTTATGTCAGTACCATGCTTCCTGAGTCTCATCATTCATCGTGCTATTGTCCAAGGGAATTATTACCCAACTTGAGTCATCCCTTTTGTAGTTTGTCTCTTTTCCTCATGCTCGACCATCCCGAAATTCCAATCAAAGTCTTTGTTCGAAATCAATAGAGTTCTCTGCCTGATTACCAAGATCCTCTTGTTTGATCCCCGACAAGTCATTAAAGACCTCTGGGTAGTGTAGTTGTACACTCATATTACAACCCTACCTGTGTTTTAAATATCTTGAAGTTGTTTCTCAAGATCTGAAGGCCTCATATCCAGCCATCATGCATCATTAGCTTCTCGAAGATGGATACTATACATGTATATATTTGTTTTTGAGCTGTAGATCCACTATGTATTGCTCGCAGATACACTTTATATAGTTATATGACATGGATTTGCAGTGTATTTGATTGGCATCCATGATTTATTTCATCCCGAGCATGGGTATGACCGACTCGGTGAGACAATTGTTATTTTGCAGATGGCACCTCCTGAACTCTAGTCCTGGGCTCACCCGCTTCATACGTTGGTAAAGATTTGTAATGTATTTTGGCCATAAAATGATCTTATGAACTCACACATTAGGGGGCATCTGTTATAACCCTAAATTGCACCATACATGCATACCTGGCATCAAGCCATCTTACTTGCTATTTTTTCCAAGCTATCATTGAAATCTCTTCTTAAAAAACATTTGTTTTGAAGATGTATGCGCCTTGCACCATTACTGCCCATGTATGTATTCTTTCTGCACCACTACAACTCACGTACTTACACTAACTACACCATTATATCCCACGTATAGCCACAAAAGTTGAAAAAAATAAAAAATTGCAAGGGATTCGTTGAGATTACGGGCTATTGGGTAGTTTCCCAACTAATCCACCACCTATAGCCCGTCACCCAACCAAATAAACATCCTTTTGTCATATAAAAGGAGGTGTTGGGGTCTCATTCCAAGGAGAAACATAGAAGCAGTGAAGCTCTCCCCATTTCATAATTCCTCCTTGCCCCAACAATTTGCAGCCACATTATCAGTTTTGAGCTAGAATTCCCTATTCTATCATTTTTCCTCCATTACTATCCTAATCCATTTCCTAGACAGACATGAAGAGGATAAAGATACGTAGAAGCGATTGGATCTTGGTGAAGAGGATCCCAGGATTGGGTTCGAGGAGTAGTCGTCGATCTCATTTTGTAAGTGGCTTTGTGAGATTAATATAAAGAAGTATTTTTTTTGTCCCGCCACATGATGTGTTCAATCTTGATATTTGTTTTATATTTTATTTTGACATCTAACCCACTAATTCATATATAGAATGCATGTTCGTAGTTTCTTGTTTGTCTTTTGGTGAATGCAATTCACCCTTGGAATGTGATTTGCAGTCGAGGAACAATCGAATGCAAAGGGATCGACACCGGACGTGGAGTTAAAGGTAAGAGTAATGGATCCCTATACTTTGTACTTTATGTATGAACGTGGGGTATTGTCGGGATAATTGTTAAAAGTAGGAGACTTTAGAAGGTTAGCTCTGCCTGCACTTTAGAACCCTCGTGTAGTCCGTCGGGAATTTTTACCACTCTAGCAAGTCTCAGTTTCTTTTCTATTCCACCCAATGGTAGGAATAGATCCTTCTGATGTAAATAATGTTCCATCTGCATCTTCCATAACTGGTAGTTTTGGCCATTAAATTTTTCATCCCTAAATTTTTCATCTTCTGCAATTGCTCCCACTCGAACCATGAACCCTCTTTTCATGCGAGTTACCTTTATCTCTGATACCAGTTGTTAGAAAAATAGGATCGTAGAGCAATAAAATAAAACAAATGCGGAAATAAAACAAAAAATATACACAATATAATAGACAGATATATACGTGGTTCACCTTGTGTGGGCTACTTCCACTAGAGAAATATCCAGGTCTTTCCTTTCTTATTATCTATCAAATGAAGGGATACAACCTACAACACACCCACTATAAATTCCTCTTATTTCTCTCACAGTCTCCTCACTTAGAATACAATATTCACAATGATACATAGCTGAAAGGATGAAATCATGAACATCCAGATGATGAAGAAAGAAGAAGATTGTGAGAATCCTCAAGAAGAAGTTGTCCCATTAAGAGTTAAAATCTTCAAGATCATCGAGAACACTAAAGGGACAGAAAGCTCCACATCATCAGTAAAGAAAACTAAAATTAAATTTTGTAGGTTACTTGAAAGGAAGAATCAAGAGACGGCTAAGAACTATGTATAAGTCATCAGAGGCCCTATTAAGAAGGAATAATCTGGGTCCTCAAAGAAGAACCTTCCAGAAATGAAGAAAACTCAAGAAGAATATTATAGAAGAGATGGATATCAAAGAATACCCTCCACTTCCAGGTATCAAAGAAGCTTCAACCATTGTGAAGGAAATAACATCAACTAATATCATGATCAATAAAGGAAAGTATTCAAAAAGATGACATCACAAAGAATATCATTCACTCTGATTGGATTACTGAGAGGGGGGTGAATCAGTAATAGAGAAATTTAATCCTTTTTAACCATATAATGCAAGTTTTATATCAATGTAGAATTATCATCGAAAAATTGCAAAGTAAGTAAACAATGAACAAATGAGCAATTATACACTTAAACAGTCACCAATGTTTTTACGTGGAAAACCAAAGATGGATAAAACCATTGAATCCTTTTTCTTATATGTCTTTAATAATTACATTCATTGGAAGCACCAACTTCCTTTGTTTTCCAGCCACAACTGGAAGGAGGCTCCAACCCCCTAGTTTCTAAGGCTACAACTTGAGGGAAGATCCAACTCCCAAATTAGCGGGATGCAACTATAAGGAGGCTACAATCCCCTATGTTCTTCGGCTACAACCGGAAGGTGGCTACAACCACCTGTCCTTGCCCCGTCCAACTGCTCTGAAATAAAAGTAGAATGATGGAACCACTGTTACACTATCATTGTTAGATATACTACTGTAAACTTGTACCAATCAACCTGTAATCAACCTGTTCCATAAACAAGTGCATCAACCATGCACCAACTTGTACCAAGCAACCTATAATCATATGGTACCATAAACAAGTGCATCAACCATGCACCAACCTATACCAAACAACCTGTAATCATCATGTACCATAAACAAGTGCATCAACCATGAATCAAACTGTACCTCAACCTATACCATCAACGAGTGTATCAACGATGCACCAAATATGTACCAATAATGCATCAAATACACAGAAACTATGACTCGTCAAGATGTACCAAAATCATCAAATATACACCTCATGTATGTGCCAACTCATCAACTACTTGTCTCAACCATGTACCCAACATGTACCTCAACCAAAATACCTCATCAATTTCATCATATAAATCTGATTTGTAACTCTTTAATAGACCTAGTGTATATAAACACATGCCTGCAAGCCTTCCTTAACAAGAGACTAGAATTTTCATGAAACTTTACTTTAGTCTCACATGACTAGTTTTGGACTTGTCAACAACCCTAACTTGAAATAATCATAACTATGTACCTCTAATGAATAAAGTTCTAAAAATAATACACAATGTTCTTCTGTGTGTTTTCTGCAATTTCTCCAAGTTTCACTTCTTGGAACCTCCCAGAAAAGGAGTTATAGTAAAAATGGCATACCTTGCTGAATTATGGCTTATTCTAGAGAGTCTACTTGTAGAGCGTGCCTCGCATGGAATATCTTTTGTATAGATTTGAAAATGGTACATATAATACTAAAGACTATAATAGAACCAATACATTTGGTCTTACTGAATTTGTATTTGTTATGAATAATTTATGACAGTTTTACTTGAAAATTTTGTTTTAGACTAGTTTCAGGACTACCCATAAACCCTATTTTCCACAGAGTGTAACTTCAAAAAATACAACGACCCATAAGCTGAAATTATTATCACATCTACTTGGATATGTCTCCTCAACGACCTCCTGATTTCATAGTCTAAATCATTCTAGAAAAACATTTATTGTGAACATTGTGAGATTACTTGTAAATAACATACCTTAGAAAGCATCATCAAAATAATTTATCCTCCCTTGAATTTCGACCTTCTTTACTTCACCTTCCCTCATAAATTCACCTTATATATCCTTTGGTTTCCTCAGTCACTTGTAGATATTCAATATGCTCAAGTGTGATTAAAATGATAGAGCCTTTCCTCTTATTTATACTTTCATGTAGCTTCCTTAAGGGGTTACCTTTTAACCATCTTAACCCACTTTCCTTATTTTAGGGTTAACCCACTTCTAACCACTTGTCCACTTAATAATTTCTCCATTAAATTTATTATTCAAATAATTTCTTTTGCATCCTATTTGACTTATAGTACATTCACCACTTCACTTTATTGTTTAAATAACTTCTTCTTCGCAAACACTTTGACTACTTTGACCTTTTGGGGCTTCTGATGGCTTGTGAGGGTTCTCCAACTTCATATGGTCATAACTCTTTAACCGTGATGAGTTATGTGACGTTCCAAATACCACTAGAAATGGCATGACATGCAATATGCACATAGAATAGTATTACTTGCAAATATATCAAAACTCATACTATTATCCATCAAACAAACTTGGTTCCATTTCTCAAACCTTTCTGCTACCAGAATTCGCTACCAGACTTTATTCAAGGGTTGAAATCAATGAAAACCAACCCAATTAATCAACAATATCCCCCTTTGTCATTGATGGAAACACAATGATCCAATACTCAGCTTTGATGCAATACTGAGGTCATGTCACGCAATACTAAATTCATATCACCCATGCTCCCCCTGTGACCATCCCTCCCCCTGGAACCATGCCTTTGTGATCTTTCTCCAAGAATTTACCTTTGCAACTGATAAATACCCCCCCCTTTCTCATCAAAGGCAAAGGTATCTTTCCATCCAAGGTTGCTCCCCCTGAATGAAATCTTTCTGAAACTGATCTCCCAACCTAAACTATCCTCTTTATGGTGCTTCCTTGTGTAAATATAAAACATATAAGATAAGAATTAAAAAGCATTCATTTTGGAGTACAAATTACTCTGAGTCTTTGGCGAAGATACTCAAAGGCTTCCCTTGGAAGCAGTTTTGTAAATATGTTTGCCACTTGTTCTTTTGTGCCCACATATTCAACTCTGATTTTCTTCTCTACAACCTTTTCCTGTAGAAAGTGATACTTGATTGGAATGTGCTTCGTCTTGGAGTGCATAACCGGTGTTGGAGCTCATAAATGTCCTATTTTCATCCATAATTCTCTTCATCATTCTTCACATTTCATCGCCCCATTAACCTTTCATGATATCATTTCCATAAATATGCTTGGGTTTCACCTTATTTTTCTCCACTTTATTAATTTTAGTATTAAAAGGGAATTTGTGATTAAATGTTAGAAAATCAACATGTTTTCATATATATCTCAAATATGTGTGAGCTTTGTAATGTGTAGGAATATGAGAAGGATTAATTCAAAAGGACTTCTTGAATATTTCCTCCACCATTTCAAGATTTGAGGAGATAATTCAATCCCATTCCAAGGAGAATATTATGGAGATTTGGTTGGAATATCTTATCCAAGATATATGAGAGATATGTGTTAGGATTTGAAGGGATTATATTTTGTAATAATGGAAAATAGGTTGAGAGAAAAGTGGATCTGTAATAATGACATGGTTATCTTATCTTCAAGGCTCTCATGTATAAAAGAGAGTGCTCTCTCTTCATGATATTTCAGTTGTAAGTAGAGAATTAGAGTAGTCATTAGGATTCGAAAGAGAAAGGGATTCTTAGCTTTGATTCATGGTTTTGGTTTTCATGTTTTCATTATTCTTTTATAAAGATTGATTTGATTATCATAATATAAGATTGCTTCGTTGGTGAGAGCTCTCTCATATGTTGTTATGCCATTCAACTCTTCACTTGTGGTATTTGCTTTTCCTTCATGTAGTTCTCCATTTCTAGATTAATTTCCTTCATGCAATTTCACATTCCAAGATTAATTTCATTTATGCAACTAGATTAATTCAATTCCAAGTCGTGTGTTAGATTAATGATTCTATTTTAGTCATGTGTTAGATTAATGATTATAATTCAGTAGTGTGTTAGATTAATGATTCAATTTTAGTTGTAGCTTAAACATTAGATTATATTAGTCTCTCTTCAATCTTGCATATAGTTTGCATGTGCTTCGTCAATTTACGAACCCTAGGTTGACAAATTAGATAGTTGGGCAAGTACTACAACTCAATTAATACAACATTATTTTGGCCCAATATAACGACTGGCGTTCCCTTGTCACGTTTGCTGTTCCTTTTGCTATTCATTTGAACGGAATGATTGTTGTTCCTTTTGTTACGATTGTTGTTCCTTTTGTTGTTCATTTGAACATAATGATTGTTGTCCCTTTGCAGGGGTCATATCTCTGGAGGACGGGTATTGAAAACGAAAGGTAAGTAGGCGACAAGTAAAATTCTTGTGCCAGTGCCTACCTTTGGATGATGCATAAAGGTTATATTTTAAGACATCTTTAGAGCCCAAAATTTTGGCGCCGTTGTCGGGGAAGCACGATGGATTGAGGTATTAGTTTCTTTTTCATTTCATTTCATGCAAGTGTGATCTAAATGTGTTGGTAAGGGTTCATAGAAGCTTGTGACAAGAGACTCCTCATGTTCTCCCTACCAACTAGGTAGAAGTAATTTTGATTTTTGCAAATTTCAATTTCTGCAAGATTAGTTTCAATTGATGCAAGTGTGATCCAGATATGTTTGTTAGGGGACATAAAAGCTTGTGAGAGGAGACTCCTCATGTTCTCTCTACCAACTAGGTACAATTAATTTCAATTTCTGCAAAATTAGTTTCAATTTCTGCAAGTGTAATCTAGATATGTTGATTAGGGGACATAGAAACTCATGAGAGGAGACTCCTCATGTTCTCCCTACAAACTAGGTAGAAGTAATTTCATTTTTTGCAAATTTCAATTCATGCAAAAGTAGTTTTAATTCTTATGATCTACATGTGTTGAGGGTCATAGAAGCTCGTGAGAGGAGACTCCTCACTATCCCTGCCAACTATCAGGAATGTTTTGATTTCCGCAACTGTGAAGAGCAATTTTTTTTCCATTTCAGTAAGAGTTCTTTTATTCAATTTTTTTTCATTTAGATTTTAGTTTTGTGTGCTATAAGAATCCTTTTTTTTAACATGATTTAACAATGAATTTAATCTTGGAAGAACTTACGCAGATCCTAGAAAAAGTCGGGGTCTCCTCTTCTCTAGAAGAGGAGATCTTGACAGCAGCTGAAAGCTTATTCACTCCTCCCGAGGCGAACGAAGAATCAACATACGAAGAACCTTGCATGTTTAATGAAGAATCATTAGGTGCACAAGAGAGCGAGGAGGACAATGAGGAGATGCAACATGATCTGAGTAAGACAAATTACACCTACGAAAGCCTGATCGAACACTGGTTTCAAGCAATTACTAAGTTAGATTCATTTCGTTTTTCTTTTTCTTTTTTTAATTTACAGTTTCAACAACTAATTTTGCACGTTCATACATATTTTTGATTTTCATTTGAGAAATTGAATGATAACATATTCTTGTTACTGTTATGTGCATGTCTACATTGGCTATTTGATTACACGTAACTAATCTCTAATTTTTAATTAGCATAAAGTAGGTAGGATTTTTCATTTTTTCTTTTAGTTTTCAATAAGTATGCTCTTCTCTCTGCTTCATGCGATCACGAGAATTAGAAAGTAGGATGACTAAATTGATTTCAGGAAGAATTTTAATTGTTGATGATGAAAAAATTGCCTAATATATTTTTCGTCTACAATTTTCAATAAGTTTGTTCCATTTGCTCACAATTTGTTTTTAATAAGTTTTGCATTGAATTTTTAAAGTTCTTTATTTTCTGAAAACATAAAAAGAAAAAAATATAATAAATTTGTTCCTCTGTTGTTCGATCTGCAAACAAAACAATAAAACAAAAATTATAAAGAATAAAACACAAATTATAAAGAAAAAATGCAGAAATTAAACTGAAGATATTTCACAAACTGGGATCTGGGTTCTTATGTTTTTTGGACAGGAAGTGCATTATGTTATGATACAAAAACCCAGTAAATTTCAGGACAACTTAGTACATGGTTTTCGAGAAAATTAATATAGTCACCTTCAACCATTTCTCTTATATCACGATATCCATGCATCAGATGGTTCTGATTTTTGGCATGCAGATGTATTGGGACCACAGGAAGCTTCCCACAAAAATTTAGCCAAACCCAGTACATAGTTTTTCAGAAAATCAACATCATCACTTCCAACCATTTCTCTTATATCTCGGGATCTGTGCATCAAATGGCTCTGATTTTTGGCGTGAAAAAGTATTGGGACCATAGGAACCTGCCCAAAAAAATTCCAGCTGAATCCAATTTACAGTTTGTGAGAAAATCGTCTCTGAAGTTTTCTGTAGCAACCTGCAACAAAAACAATAATAATAAAAAAGATTTGAATGCAATAGCACAGTAATAAGAACTGGGCGTAATAGATCTGATTTTATGGGCGGAGGTTATGAGGTCAAACCCCATGCACGCCACTCTTTATGCCATATTTCCAACGATTTAATGCACTTTCAATGATTTAATGATCTGTTATGCGTTTTGTTGGAGTCTCCCATGGTTTTAGCATCCACGATTGCATGCATGCTCCTTCAAAGACCTGCGATAAAAAAAATATGGAGTAATTTGAGTACCTCTGTGCAGCAATGATATGTTGAATTGTCAAAGCAGGAAAGTAGATCCATATCACAAACTTCTCATATCGAGCTGGAGCGTTCATGGTGGCTTGTTGGAGCAGGTATATGAAGTTAGCATGCATTGTTTGTTTTGTTTTATCATTTTTGTTTTATTTGTTTTTTATTATTATTGGTTTGTTTTATTATAAAACAATTATAATCACACACACACAAAAAAAAATTGTTTATTATAAACAATTTCCTTTTTTAATAAAAACATATATTGTTTGTTTAATTATAAACATTTTTTGTTTATTTAAAAAACAACAACAACAAAACCTATATTGTTTGTTTTTATTTATTTTGTTTTATTATTAAAAAAAAATAATATAAAAAAAATAATGTAATAAAATTAGGTCAAACATAAAAAATAATAATAAAGAAAAAGCAAATAACAAATAATAAAAAAAAAACAAATTCATAAAAGATAAAAACAAATTATAAAAACAAAAACAAAAAAACCAAATAAAATTGCAAATGGACTTCTTTTAAATTCCTGAAAACAATATGGAAACATGTTTTTTTTATTTTATGCTAAGAAATCAACGATGAAACAAGCGTGCGTAGTGATCATTGGTGCACCTCTTTCGTCACCTTGGTGAGAAAATAAGAGGTGCTTGCAAGCTCAGTTGGGTCTGCTGAGCAGGACAGCTGTAGAGAAAAGAGTGAGAGAAAGAAAAACAAAAATATAATTAAGGATTAAACTAATAGATGCAATAAAAACTAAAATCATAAGCATAGGGACATAGAGATAACAAGAACAAAAAGACCCATGTCACCAATGTTTGAGGTTGATCTATTGATGAAAACAAAGCACCAAGAAGAAAGGGGACTATGAGTCCCTTCTTCCTCCAAGGGAAGGCTCTTGAACCCTCACTAGTTAGCTCTTTTTACAACAAAGAAAATGGAAAATGGTGATAAATAAACTCTTTACAAATCCACTCAATGGTGAGATGGATTGTCCAATGTAATGGTGCCCAAAGTGTTCTTGTCAAGGATGAAGTACTTAAAACAATATAGGTAGCATAACATTACTTTGAATTCCTTGAGAAAATGAGGTGCATTCATGTCTTTTTATAGCATTGCATTGGGTTATTGTGTAACTACTTTGTAGTGTGAAAAGAGGCCATTTAGGGCATTATTAGGTCTTTGACCAGCCCACCAGTCGGATGCAGCCCAGATTTTGTTAATTTTTCAAAATCCCACCTAGTGTCAGTCTCACTGAATTTTCTACCAAATTTAAATGCCAAACTCAGTTTCAGCACTATTTCAGCATATGCTACAGCGGTGTTTCAGCATCTGCTCACAGTGGTGTTTCGGTATCAGCATATGCTACAGCCTGGTGTTTCAGCATCTGCTCACAGCGGTGTTTCAGCATCAGCATATGCTACAGCCTGGTGTTTCAGCATATACTCAGCACTGTGTTTCAACATATACTACAACGGTGTTTCAGCATAAGCTACA
>ML782892.1:237509-248497 GCA_009831015.1 Picea engelmannii | reverse complement strand
TTATCTTTTAATTTGCATCTCACAAATTAATTTGACTAAGACCCAATTTCGGCAATTTCTCCCCTTAGGCGCCTAGGGAAGAGAAACACTTGCCTTGGTACATTATTTTAATTAAAAATTTAACAGATTTGAGGGTCAAATTGGCTTGGGAGCTGAACCATAAGTGGTTGGGAGGCCAACCACTTTCATAAATGCATCGTTTAGCAGGTGCACAGATTTTTGCGCTAACAATCACACATCGTGCCCATATGCGCGATTTCTACGTTCCTGTTCCGCGCATGTGCGCGCCCGCCCAATGTCTGCAAAGCGCTCTTCAATTTTTCACTACTTTGTATAGTTTTTTGACCTTTTTGAATGTTGTGGTATTAATTCAGGTCCATGAATGACTCCATCACTGTTTGACGATGCTGAGTTCTTGTAACCATGTGCGGATGAAATTTCAGTGATAACAGATGCCCCCTGATGGATGAGGTTAGGAGCATACGTATAGCCAAAATCCATCAATGTTTCTTCTACTGAGAATGTTGTTGTAAGAGAGAGTAATAGTGTGATTATCCAGAGCGATCCATTGGAGGGAAAAAGGAATCGGTAGGACCTGACCTTCTATGAGGTGCACAAAATAGAAAACTATGTACAAACGAGGCGGGCATGCCCCATGCTCATGTCATGTAACTCTGAAAAAAAGATGATTGAAGTGTTGGAGTAGACAACTGCAGCACCCGCAGGGGCAGTCGTGATAGAGGCAGAAGACATTTCGACAAATGAACATGCTCTGAATAGTAGGCATTGATCGCGGTAATAAGTAGCAGCGATGATGTGGGCATGGATAGCCCTGTCAAGTTCAGAGGTCTTCGGCAAATAAAAGAACTAACTATAATAGTCGCAAAGTAAGACCCACCGTAACATGAGAAAGTCTTGGCATTGAATGTTATGGGGGTCAACGACAGCAGGGAGCAATGGTGTTTCACCTTATGTCATCCGAGATCTCTCATTGAATAGATAATGAGAATCAAGATACTTTCACCCTTCTGGAAAATTGTGTTGATGTCGACAAAAGGGGAACGCGACTCCCAGAAGCAAAGGGCTTTGTGAAATCTACTGAGGTGAGGAAGTGGTAGAGGTACATGGACGAAGTCAAGAAGTGGGAGGACTCAAGACTACGCCTTGGTTGGAGGGTGTATATTTCTTGACTGGGCTCCCCTTTCGGGGAACGCCCCTACCGGTGGAGCCGGTGCTGCCTAGGGGTACTTTGCTCGTCGATATTGGTCGGATATATTGTTCAGGTCAGAAATTTATGTCCGGGATGGTGGTGAGTATATCGGCAATAGATTCCCTGGTGCATCGTTGTATAGTAGCGATGATTGTGCGAGTATATGGGTCACTAGCGACCCATCGGATCAGTGGTGGCCAGCTTCTAGTGCTAGAGAGAGTGTTGGCCAGCGAGCGTTTCGCTTGGGGGCTGAAACTGCATGCAAGGATGGTTGCGCAGTTGGACCACTGTTGGTTTACTGATGCAGGGGAGTTTTCTTTCGGGTCCATCCTAGTGGCCTGGTTTCTAGAGAGGGTGCCGATGTTGCGCCCGAGGATTCTACTGGGGATGCTAGGGGCGCGAGAGCCACGGTTTAGGTGGTGGTCGAATGTTTTCCTTCGTCATGGTGGTGGCAAAGGTGGCCACTTCTTTTCTGCAGAGGCGGAATAGGTATGGCGGAAGATGCCACAGGTGATACTTTGGTACCCCTATGCCGGGGTGGAATTCCGGGATGACCTGGACATGGTGCTACCTCCAGGGGAGGTTTTTGACCATCGAGGTATGTTTAGTGTTGGTGTGTATGTTTTGGTTTATTTTGTTGTTTGAGATAGTAGTCCATATGTATATGATATAGATGCTGATACTATCTATTGTTTGTTTGCATGTGTAGATGTGGCACCTCGCGGGCGCGAGGTGGATATGCAGAGAGCGTCGGCCCGTCGAGATCCGGAGATACTGTCGTGGGGGGAGAGACATCGGCGTGAGGACGTCGCGTGGTGACCAGCTAACCTAGAAAGAGCAGCGAAGAGGCGTCGATTTGATGACCCTGGTGCTGGACCATCACACGCTCCTCCGACGGCTGCTGGAGTGGACTTTGAGGATATACGTCGTCGGCTGGAGACGGTATTACAGGACGTGCCTGAGGGCCTATGGTCTCGTATCCAGGATGAGACATTCCTGGAGCAGTGTGGGGGGGTTCCGCTGCCATGGAGGGACATCATGCGATGAGCAACAGTGGTTGCGGCGATGACGAGCAGAAGATTGCCACCAGGGAAGGAGGGCCCTGTAGGGGGTGGGCCACAACCTCTTGGGGCAGGTGTTGGTGGGCCGCCACTGCCTGAGGGAGGGCAGGTGGTGGTGCTTTAGAGGCACTGTGAGTGGTGCTTTGATTTACATATGTATTTTTGTGTATATAGGCTGGTGAGCCCATTTTGTACCGAGGTGATGTATTGGCCTGCGGATACGTGTATTTTTTATATGTAAACATTCAGATGACACTGTAAATCTATATATATATATACATGAGTATACTTTTGGAGATCTATGTGGTGTTTACATGTTTTTGGTTAATGGTTTGATGATGTCTATTCTATATATATGCTGTGACAGGATGTGTGATATGTTTATGTATGTGTAGAGGTAGCTTGATGTGATATGTGCCAGTCTAACACAATATTAGCTAGGTTATCTGTGATTTGATTCAATTGTCTTGGAATATGTGTAAATGTAATGGAATCAAAATGTCGAGATAAAATCCTAACCTGCAGGTATTTGCAAAAGATACAAGGATCACGGATGCGGTACACATTGTTGAGCTAGAGAACGACTAGTTGAGAGTCGAGGAAGATGCTAAGGTGACGAATATGATGATTTTGGGCGTTGGCCAAGAGGCCAATGACAACAGTGTATTCGGCTTGGTTGTTGGTTGCTGACCCCAAACATATGCCGCTTGAATGGAGCATTTCATGTGAGGGGGTGTAGAGAGCCCAAGTAGTCGAAGCGAGATTTTGTGTCCAATGGTTGGCGCCGTCGGCGTAACCGATGTGGTAGGCTGGTGGAGGAAGCATCTGTCAATAACACAAAGGATAGTTTAGACGAGAGGGGAGGAGAAAAAAGATTTTAAAAACGCTAGAAAAAGAAATAACCTAAAGTAGAATGACTACTTTTAAGCATAAAATTTGTTGAGATACAACCCATTGACGGGTTCCTTGAGAGAGAGGCCTTCGGGGGAGGCCAGGATGTATGTGCCTTTGGTGAGGCAATGTTGGATAATGTAAGGGCCATGCCAAAGTGATTCAAATTTGTCGTGGCCAAAGGTATCATGAGCGATATCATAAGCCAGGATGAGGTCGCTTTCGCAGAATGATCGAATGTTGACATGGCGATCAAAGGTAGCCTTGGATCATTTTTTAGTTACCTCGTTGTGCTTTAAGGAAGATCGACGATCTTCATCCAGAGACTCCATGTTCAGCAAGCGTTGCACCATTGGAGAAGTGTCAGGTAATAGCTCAATTGCGGTGCGTAAGGTGGGAATTTCGCACTCGATGGGAAGAGTTGCCTTGACCCCATGGACTAAATGGAACGGTGTGAAACCGGTAGCGGTCTTCACAGCTGTTCGATAAGCCCATAGCGCAGAAAATAACATATGATGCCAATTGGTTTTATGTTTATTAACCGTGCACTGTAACATGGTTTTGAGGAATTTGTTAACTGCCTTGACCTGTCCGTTAGACTAAGGGTAATATGGTGAAGCAAACTCGTGAGAGAAGCCTAACCGAGATGAGAGTTCGACAAAGATCTCATTCTCGAAGTGTTTTCCATGATCTGAAATGAGTTGGACGGGTACTCCAAAGCGGGATATGACGTGGTTAAAGAAAACACGCACTGCAGTGTCAGCGGTGTTGTTGAAAGTGGGCATAGCTTCGGCCCATTTAGTGAAGTAATCAACGACAACAACGATGTATTTGTGGTCATTGCTGGAGGGGACATCACAAGTCATAAATTCGATGCCCCATTTACAAAAAGGGTCGGCAGTGATGATAGGGTGAAGAAGAGAGGGGGGAGATCGGTCTTTGTTGGCGTAGAGATGACATTGCTCACATCGTTTCACGGCATGAATGTAATCATGAAACAAGGTAGGCCAAAAGTAACCGGCTCGGATAATATTTTGAGCAGTGGATATACCCAAAAGATGGCCCCCACATGCACCGTTGTGGCATTCGTTTAAGACTATGTCGGCCTCGTCAATAGTCAGGCATCGACGAAGAATGGTGTCGATGCCCCGTCGGTATAGGATGTCTCTGATGAGAAGGTACCAGGGACCTGATGGAGAATACATCGACGATCATCTCGTGAAAGGTGGTTACCGAACTTTTGAGTTCGTAGGTAGACGAGGAGGTCGTCGTACCAAGGATCATCCGAATTAATGTAAAAGAGATGTTCGTCTGGAAATTCGGTGTTAATGGGGGCGCTGGTGGTGTCAGATGGGAGGGCTGTGACAAGTTCGACGAGAACGAGGGCCTTCTTACTCTTAGGTGTTGAGAACTCGAGGTCGTACTCCTGAAGGATAACAATCCATCGAGCGAATTTGTCGTTAACTTGCCAGCGGATGAGCAAGTACTGCATAGGGTTGGAATCTGCGATGAACTTTGTGGTGCGAAGTAGAATGTAATGGCGCAGTTTCTGGACTGTGAGGACAACTACAAGAGAATGTTTCTCTTCGTGTTTATACTTCAAGGGTGGTCCTGAGAGGTTCTTACTAACGTAATAAATGACGTGTTCACGATTGTCATCTCCGAGCTGGATAAGGACGCTGGCTACTGATAGAGCTGATGCTGATAGGTAGAGGATGTAGTCGCAATTATAGTCAGGTGCACTAATTAAAGGTGCGTTTGAAAGCGCTGCTTTAAGATCGTCAAATGACTGTTGGGCATGGTCGTCCCAGTGAAAAGGGATGTCGTGACGTAGTAAGTAGAGGAAACCATGTGCGCGTATGGCGTAATCTGGGACAAAGCGTCTAAGAAAGTTATCTTTTCCCTGTAGACTCTGAAGTTGCCGTAAATTCTGGGGAGGTGGAATTTTGGTGATAGCTTTGACTTTGAGGGGGTCTACGGTAATACCTCTTTGGGAAACAATAAAACCGAGGAGGCTCCCTGCGGTGACGCAAAACACACACTTGAGAGGATTCAAGCGATGTTGTACTGATGCCACCATTGAAAGATGATTTGTAAATCATCAAGATGCTGGGTACGTTTCTTGGATAGAGCTGTGAGGTCGTCCAAGTAGGCGAGGATGATATTAGCCAGATCGTGAAAGATGTATGTCATCGCCCGCTGGAAGGTTGCGCCGGCATTTTTTAAGTCGAAAGGCATGACACGATATGAAAAAGTACCCCATGGGGTAGTGAATGCAGTTTTATACTGATCGGCTGGGTGGATTTGAATTTGGTTATAGCCAGAGAATCCGTCCATAAAGGAGAGAGCCTCGTGGTCGGCGCAGTCGTCGATAATTTGATCGATGAAAGGCGTTGGAAAGTTGTCTTTGGGACATGCGTTATTGAGATCGTGAAAGTTTGTGCAAACACAGATAGTGCCCTATTTTTTGTCGATGGGTACAGGGTTGGAAACCCATGAGGTATAAGCGATGGGGTAAATAAACCCGACAACGCGTAATTTGTCAATTTCGGCTTTGATAGCCGCGGCTTTGGATGGGTGTAGCGGTCGTTGTTTTTGGCGAACTGGTGTGATGTCAGGCTAGGTGTTGATGTGATGTTAGACAATAGAGGGATCGAGTCCAGGCATTTCCGTGTATGACTAGGCAAAAATATCCCTATATTCCAGGAAGAGGGCTTTATATGCGTCGATTTCCTGAGGAGTGCAAGAAGCTCCAATGATGATTTCTTCGACGATGCCATTTTTAATGGAAATGTCGATTTTGATGGTGGGGGAAATGTTGGCCATATTACCTTCTTCAAAAGCATAAGGGGTAGGAATGGGATTGTTGAACTAATCGATAGGCCCTGATGGGATAAAATCTTTGGTTTCGATCATGTAAATGGGGTTTTGGTTAGGAGGCATGGGGGATTCCTGTGGAGAGAAGAGTGTGCGGTGATGTAGCGCATCCCAGGGAGAGTCCGAGTGGTTTAGCTCTTCTAGTATTTCCTCGTCGCATTGGAAATGCCAGGAATACAAGGGGTCGTGAGGAGTGATCTCAGTGACAGGGTGGTTTCCCCTGATGAAGAAGCGGGGGGAACAATGCTAGGAGACGGGGAGGGATCACTCGACATAAACCATATATTGAAGTACTGAGGGGTACCCGTGGTGGTTGGGTGGAGAGTGTCCGAGGGGGGGGATGAGTAGGAGAGTTGGGGGGTTGCGGAGTAAATCCTTAGAGACGTCATTGAAGAACCATGGAGGTGTTGGGAGTGCCTCGGGCTTGGGAGAAATGACATGAAGATCCTCTAGTGATGAGGTAATGTCAATTATCGCCTCTGCGGGTCGGTGAAGTAGGGCCAATTGACGTTGCCTGTATTCGAGGATCATAGGACACTGGTATGTAAAATGAGCTAATGAATTGCAGAGAGAGAAAGGGTGTCTCATATGTTCATTGACTAAAGTAGTGACATAACGAATGTCAGTGATATTGGTTGGGGAGGATGTAGCAGGGCTGGGGTTGTTCTGGAAGTTCTGGCGTACAACGGCTAATGTCTGTCGAAAGCGTGGCAGTGCTGGGCAATGATGGGTATAATGGCCATACTCTGAACATATAGCACAAGTGTATTTGGTCCTCAACCCTTTACTACTAGAAGGGTGGGTGGTAGTGGTGGGATTAGCAGTAGTGGTGGGTGTTGTGGGAGTTTGATTAAGGGGGATCAAATTCCGTAATTCAGGTAGTGATGGACAGTTGTTGGTTTGGTGGCCCTCTTTCTCACATAGTGCACAAGGTGGTGGGATACGTGGAGGAAGTGGAGCAGTGGGCGCCTTCTTCTTTCTCTTGCCCCCAGCTGTAGCAGGGGGGTTAGTGAGTGGGGGGGTGGTGGGGGTAAGGATGGGAATCGTCATGGGGATTCCTTCCTGAGGGGGAAGGGATGGTCGATGAACCATCTCTGGTGGGTGTAAATACCACACTGGTATTTCTAACACCATATTAGGTAGTGTGAGCGTTGCGGCTACCTGAAAAGCTTCTATACCGGGTGGAGGGTAAAAGAAGTGAATTTGAGTGAGGGGTTGGGGAACTGTCTCCCAAACTGGACTATGTCCTTGGGGAGAGGTGGAATCATGGACTGATGGGGTCGACGAGTATCCATGGGGGTTTTGAGGAGGGCTTTTTGTGATGACTTGGACGTCAGATATGACAGAAGCCTCTGTAGGAGGAAGGGTATCCTCTGTGTGAGTTTTGTTAGATGATATGACACATACTTGATTAGTAGGATGAAGGAGTGGTGGTGCTCCATGGTATGTCCCTAACAAGGATGGATCTTTAAAAATCCCAGGACCCATCTAGACGAGTGGATATGCGTCTTAGTTTGTGTGGATGAGAGGAAGAATATTATTGAGGTTGGCAGATGGGTTAGGCTCATAATGTGAGACTTGGTCGATGGTCACAATCTTCCCATTGTGGGGGAACATCATTTTCCGAAAGACGGAATATGCCACTGCCTTCATAGCATACATGTAGCTACGACTGAACAGGATATTATAATCGAGTGGGGCGTCGATAACTTCGATATCGATGAGAATAGTCTTGCCCTCGAATTCAACGGGGACATTTTGGAAGATCCCTTCAGGAGAGGATGGTCGTCCGTCATAAGCTCGTAATGTGATGGAAGAGGGTATGAGTTCCGGGGAACCAAGTTTCTGCCATACTGTTTTGGACATGATGCACGTAGATGCACCTTCATCGATGATACATCGATGAACTGTGATGTTTTGTATTTTCACTGGTATTTGAAAAGCGATCAAGGCGGGAATATGAGGTTCTCCGCTATCAATATCAAAGGTGATGAGTCGGGTATCTGCAGGGTCGACTTCCCCCAAGGCAGAAAGTAGTAATTTTTGCTGAGTAGGACAAGTTTGGAGGACTTCCAAGACTGACATGGCAGTCGGGGATTGTGCTAAGTCGTCTACCAAACTATAGTTATGAGCTGCCCTAGCCTGTGGGTTGTGGACATTCCTGCGCAATGGGATGCGAGGGATGTGAAGCGATGTTTCGACGGAAGAGCGAGGGATCACCAACGGGGGTCTCGACGGTGGAGGGTTTGTTTCTAGAGGGATGGAAGGAGACTTAGCGGGTGTATGATACTGACGACTATGTGTTTGCAGAAGGATTTCTTCTTCACTGGTGAGGAGAATTGTACACTCTTCTGGGTTGTTGGGGTTGAGATATTGTCCCACCTGAGGTGGGGGTGTTGTGTGTCCTGTTGGGTGTTTATCACACCTTGATGTGGAGTAGGATTTTGCAGCACGACGGGAGGGGGTTGTTGCACGTATTGTTGTGGTGCCTGTTGAGGGGCAGGTTGTGCAGGAGAATGGGGAAGACTACCAGAGTCTTTCAATCATTTGAAATCAAAGATATGGGGGCAATGATGAGTGTAATGGCCGAATTCACCACAAAGGGAACAAGGGAAGATAGTTTTAACATTATTTCTCCCTTGGCATTTATTATTATTATTTCCCCCTTGGGGGTTTTGGTTCCCTTGGTTCTGGTTGCCCCTAGTTGGTTGGTGCTATGGGGGTTGATTCCCACCTTGACCTAGGTTGTTGTTATTCCTGTTCTATCCTTTCTTCTTGGCATTGTTCGATTGATGAGTAGGGTTGGTTGTATTCAACTGTTCAAAACTTTGGTATTGTTGAGCAGCAGAGGGTTGAACAAAATTTACCCCTGCATGAGGATGTGTGGGAGCCATGGGTTGTGGATGACCAGGAAATGGGAAGTATGGATTTTGTGGTGGTACCAATCCATAAGGTACATAGGAAGGTGTAGTGCTTTCACTAGTACTATAAGCTGATGTTGAGGGAGTAACACTGTTTGTGGGAATAGGTGGATGTATGGGAGGTGTCGGTGGTGGTCCACTGATGGGTGGAGGTATAGCAATAGGGTATGGTTGTTGATAAGGGGGTGGGGGGTAACAAGGAGTGCCCCCGTATGCCGACGGGTATTGAGGTGTTCCATACATCGGTGGTGGTTGGGGTTGTGGACCATGGTGTGTGGTGGCACTGATCAGTCTATCTGCTGAGTGAGACATCTCAGGTTTGTCTTGGCCAAATGGCACAGGTTTTGGAAGATCAGGAAGTACCGTGTATAAGTATCCTGACTGTGCATAGATGAGGTCATACTTTTGGGCCTTGCTGATGGATTCCTCTTCGGATTGGGGGAAGGTGGAAGCTACATCCTTACCGAGAAGAGAGACAAGGGATCTAAGAAACCAGTCGAGACACTGTTGCTTGGTGGTTTCTGCTTTGCACAAACTACGTCGCCTACGCCACTCGTGAATGTGGTCAGCGATGTGTGTGGATGAGGTTTGTTTGAAGTTAGATAGTAGTTCAAGACCATTGTTGTGGTAGATGGGTAATTGGAAAAAGGTCAAGAATGCTTTGGCCAATGACTCAAAGGTTGCGTGAGACCCCAATTTTTCTTCGACATACCATTTAGTCGATGGGCCAGTGAGTGTGCGTTGAAATAATCATAATCTGATGGAATCATCCATAATGCTGTTGGAGGAGCACGATAGGTGAAAGGTCATGACATGGTTGGCAGGGTCATCCCCTACCTTTCCTTCAAACTTTGGTATGTCTGAAGGTAGTTTGGTTGGCATTGCAGGCCATGTGGGATCATGCAATATAGGATCATTGGTGAGTTTATTGAGATCCGGTATGTTGAGAGAGGCCAAATATGGAATCTGCAGTGGGGGGGAGGATTAGCTCCGACCATAGTGTGTTGTGAACCTGACTCGTGAGGGGGGCTAGGTGGGTTGGTGCTCCCTCCTTGAGAGGAAGTGGGTCCCTCGCTTCGGTGTAAAGGAGAGCGAGTGAATGGATGACCTTGGGAAGTTGACCCAAGTAATGTAGAACCAAGAAAAGCTGATCCTAAGATAGTAGCACTCACAGGAGTGTGTGAAGGAGGTGACGATGAGCGGGCACGACCAGATACTCCCCCTAAGATAGGAGGGAGGTTGAGCAAGCATCGTGAACGATGGGGGTTCTGTGGTTCCCCTATGATGTCATACTAGTTGTGAGTATGTATGCAAAAAGTGGTGAGAGTAATATAGAAACAAGAGCCTTTGCGTTGACTATTTACACAATATATATATCCAAATCAAACTGTAATCAGATGTGTTTCATACATAAAATGAGAAAGAAGCATATATGTGGGTAAGTGGGTTTTGTCCGCATGGGGGAATCAAAAGAAAGAAAATGCTCATGTCCTAGAAGACGTAACGTCCTTCCTCTCAAATAGCACTGGACCTTCCAATAGTACTCAACAGTGGGGTCTGAAGTCACCGGAAGAGAAACTAGTGAAGGATGAAATAATTGGTTATAATGAGGGGTAAAGGGGGCATATCCCGAAAGAGCTGGTGATATTTCCCAATTGCCACACAAAATCCAATCAAGGTGCAATTGCAACCCACAATTGCCACCTGGGTAGATGTCCTAAATTTGGCCACTAGGTACCTCGGTCAAAGTGCGACATTTAGATTTTCGACCTAAGAAATGGGTCACGAGCTGGATCCCATCCAATAGGTGGGTGCCTCAAGGGGGGATGCACAGAACAACTGGACCTTGGCCTTCAACCCTTCACGGGTATCTCCCTACCTTATAGTGATTGGAACACTTGACTTGGAGGATTTTCAGTTCCCTATTTGACAACCTCTATGTTTTGACAATGTGAGAACTAGATAACGGGGAGTTATTTGGATGCCTATCCCCGAAATCCTACCTAGACTAAAAAATTTCTTTTGGCA
>ML782892.1:192172-226494 GCA_009831015.1 Picea engelmannii | reverse complement strand
GGTTGGAGCCTCCTTCCAGTTGCAGCTAGAAAACAAAGGAAGTTGGTGCTTCCAATGAATGTAATTCTTCAAGACATATAAGAAAAAGCATTCCGTGGTTTTCTCCCGATTTGGGTTTCCACGTAAAACACTGGTGTACTGTGAATGTGTGTGATTGTTTATTTATTACTGCTCATTATTGGATAATAATTCTACAGTGATATAACATTTGAAGAAAAAGGATTATAATTACAGTATTACTAATTCACCCCCCTCTCAGTAATCCAATGGTATCTTGATCCCTTTTCTATCTGATTGTATCCAAGTCTGGACTTGTCATGATGAGGATTTTGACTGTTGATAATGTCATCCAAAATTTTTGAGTTGTTCTGCATATTTTTCTTTTGAAGATCCTTTCTTAATATGACAATCTCTGCTTCCAAATTTCCAATGATCCTATATCTTTCTTATAGTTGTTCCTTGAGTGCTTCTTCAATTCTTTTATCTTCTATTTGAACCTTCAAATTTGTGATCATTTATTCTAGTTCCTGAGTGTCTTCTTTCTTGTCCAGTTCTGCATGTACCTTATTATTTTTCTTCTTTTCTCTTCTTATAAGTTATATGGCAGTCAACAATTATTCTCGGTAATCAAATTATACCTCTTCATATTATTATTCGATGTCTTCTTTATCAGAGTGTTCTACTACCATTAATAGAACTATTTATGTCTCACTGTCACTAACTTCATCTTCATCTGATGAGGAGATGTCTTCTTTGGTGCAGAAGCTTTTCCTAAATTTTTTATTTATGGTTCTTTTGTCTTTATATAATTTTTTTCTATTTGAGTAATATTTATCATTCCTCTTATTTATCTTATGAGGACATTTGTTAGGGAAATGACCAATACTATCACAATTAAAATAAATCAATGGAAGCTTACCTTTATATCTGTCGTTGGTTCCCTTATTCGTTAGTCTGACAAAGTTGGCTACTTATCCATCATCTTCTGAGATGTCACTGTTGTTTCTATGTTATTTTTCTTTTTTTTTTCTATTTTCCTTTGACCTTTTGCATTTTTTGAAAGTTGTTTCTTTTATATCTGGATTTTCTTGTTCAGTTCTCCTTTCATATGTTGTGAATATTCCACGTAGTTCATCCATGCTTATTGAATCTATATCTTCTCTTTCTTCTAGTGATGATATCTTAGGATCAAATCTCATAGGAAGAGATCTTAGTACATTTTGAACAATTATAGATTCTTTAATTTCTTATCTCAATCCTATGATTGCATTTACTATTTCATTGACTCGTAATAAGTGAGATGCAATATTATCATCTTCCTTCATCTTTAGTTGTTCGAACTAACCTCTGTAAGTTTGAATTTTTGTTTCTTGACTTTTGAATCTCCTTCATAAATATTTTGAAGCTTGACCCAAATATCTTTAGTGGATTTACAATGTATAAACTTGGTGTATACCGATTCACAAAGACCATTCAAAAGTGCATTTGTGGATTTGGAATTATTTTGACCGAGTTTTATTTTTGTTTCATTTGTCGATGGAATTGTTGGTTCTTTGTATCCATCTACAACAGATTGCCAAATTTCAAATCCATGTTTCTGTATATATGTTTTCATCCTTCCACTCCAAAATGCATACTTTTGTCGATCAAACTGTGGTATTCCATTTTTATGCATGTTGCTACTCTCCATGATGTACCTTTCAGTGGTTAAATTGATTTCTGAAGGAACCTTCTTTGATACCAATTTTTTGATTACTGAGAGGAGGGGGTGAATCATTAATAGAGAAATTTAATCCTTTTTAACCATATAATGCAAGTGTTATATCAATGTATCATTATCATCCAATAACTGTAAAGTAAATAAATAATGAAAAAATGAGCAATTATACACATACACAGTACACCGGTGTTTTTACGTGGAAACCCAAAGACAGAGAAAACCACGTAATGATTTTTCTTATATGTCTTTAAGAATTACATTCATTGGAAGTACCAATTTCCTTTGTTTTCCAGCTGCAACTAGAAGGAGGCTCCAACCCCCTAGTTTCTCAAGCTACAACCTGAGGGAAGCTCTAACTCCCCAATTCTCTGGCTACAACCAAAAGGAGGCTACAACCCCTTGTGTTCTCCAGCTACAACCGGAAGGTGGCTACAACCACCTATCCTTTCCCCATCCAACAACCCTGAAATAAAAGTAGAATGATGGAACCACTTTCACACTATCACTGTGAGATATATCGTTGTAAACATGTACCAATCAACCTGTAATCAACCTGTACCATAAATAAGTTCATCATCCATGCACCAACTTGTACCAAACAACCTGTAATTATCCTGTACCATAAACAAGTGCCTCAACCATGAACCAACATCTACCAAACAACTTGTAATCAGCCTGTACCATAAACAAGTGCATCAACCATGCACCAATCTGTACCTCGACTTGTACCATCAACGAGTGCATCAACCATGCACCAAATATGTATCAATTATGCATCAAATACACTTAAACTATGAGTCATGAAGATGTACCAACATCATCAACTATACACCTCATGATCACATACCTACAGACCTTCCTTAACAAGAGACTAGCATTTTCATCAAACTTTACTTTAGTCTCACATGACTAGTTTTGGATTAGTTAACAACCCTAACTTGCAATAATCATAATTATGTACCTTTAATGAATAAAGGTACACAAATAGTACAAAATGTTCTTCACTATGTTTTTTGCAATTTATCTAGGTTTCACTTCTTGGAGCCTCCCAAAAAAGGAGTTATTCAAAAAATGTCATACCTTGCTGAATTATGACTTATTATAGAGAGTGTACTTGTAGAGCGTGACCCACAAAAATATTTGTTTTATGGATCTGAAAAGGGTACAAAGAATACCACAAATTGTACTCTAACCAATACATTTGGTCTTACTGAATTTGTATCTGTTATGAAGAAGTTATGACATTTTTACCCAAAACACCTTTTTTAGACTAGTTTCAAGACTAGCCACAAACCCTATTTTCCATGGAGTGTATCTCCAAAAAAAAATGACCCACAAGCTAATTTTTTTATCACGGCTACTTGGATATGTTTCCTTAATGGACTCCCGATTTCGTAGTCTGAATCATTCTACAAAAAAAAAGTTATTTTTAAAATGGTGAGATTACCTGTAAATAACATACCTTAGAAAGCCTCATCAAAAGAATTTATCCTCCCTTGAATTTTGGCCTTCTTTACTTCACCTTCCCTCACATATTTGCCTTAGATAATATTTGGTTAACCCAGTCACTTTTAGATATTCAATATTCTCAAGTGTGATTAAAATGAGAGATCCTTGCCTCGTATTTAGACTTTCATGTAGCTTCCTCAAGGGATTACCTTTTAACCATCTTAACACACTTTCTTTATTTTAGGGTTAACCCACTTCTAATCACTAGTCCACTTAATAATTTCTCCATTAAATTTATTATCTAAATAATTTCTTTTTCATCCTCTTTGACTTATAGTACACTCATCACTTCATTCTATTATTGTAACGACCCTATCGTTAGGACTATAAGAAAAGTAGAAGTTCAATTTTTTTTTTCTTTTTTTTTTGGTAGGAAGGCTAAGATGACAACAGTTGAACCACACGACCAAGAATTTCATGGTTTTTTTTTTAACATTCAATTGCTTACTTCTAACGTGTATGTTCTGCTAGGTAAAATTGTTGTAGAAAAAAATGCATTGCAGAGGGAAAACGTAGTGATAAACATAGAAGATAATCGCAGTCAAGTTCCAATAGAATAACACAACAGAAACAAAATATAAGAGGTCATTGTCATGCATAGTGTTCCACCCAACCACAGTAAATAATTTCACAGTCATCACAGGGTGTGTACATTTGCAGTAATTAGCCGATAAAACTGTCATTTAAATCTATGAGATCACAGAGGCCATATAAAAACAAAACGCAGATGTCCTTTCATAAAACAAAGAGAACATTTCATTAAAAACGTAGGGGTCCTTTCATAAAAATGCAGAGAACATTTCATTAAAAACACAGAGGACAATTCATTGAAAATGCAGAAGACAATTCTCATCACATGATTAATGATGATTATCATTATTATTTTTTTAGTTTTTTATATAAGTATATATATATATATATATATATATATCACAAGTATCACTTAGACCTAGATGTTGTTTTCCTAGGCTGGGTGGTATTTTATTAGGGAAAATGTTTCAATCTTTCTTATCATGTTATTAATCCTAAGGTCATCTAGGTTTATCAATTTATTACTTAACAACGTGATGTGCCCTTTAGGATGCACTAGGTGCTCCAAGGGTGACACTCGCCTCATTCTGTTTCCCTTATGTGACGTGCGATTCAGGATGCACTACATGCTCCAAGGGTGCCACTCGCCTCATTATGTTTCCCTTGCAAAACATGCCCTTCAGGATGCACTACGTTCTCCAAGGGTTCCACTCGCCTCTTGATTGATTTGGTAGACATAAAAAAACCCTGGAGTGAATAATCCGCTAGGTGATCTTGTGGGAGACTAGGGGCCTCTAAGGAATAAGACACCTACCTTATTGCACGCCCCTTAGAGTCATCGTGAGCGACTGTCGTAGTCGACCCTCACAGCATCGTGGGTATTTTCAAACTCGGTAATCATTAACCTACATTTCAAGCCACGGTGGGATTGCTAGTAGGTTGTGGCAAGGTTGTTGTCCACACCTCTCCCTCAACGTCTATAGTTATCGTGCATGACCCCTACACTCCACATGTGAGTCAGGTCGAAAAGATATCATCAGCCTGCATCATCAAAGAATCATGTTAGAATAATATCCATAATAATATCATCTAATTAGATGCACAAATGTCATATATACAACAATCAAACCCCAATAGTCCACTCCCCAACTCGGTCCAGAGTCCAAGGGGTTTCATCGATGCCTCTCTCGAGGTCCAAAATCTTGCACACTCAGGAAAACCAATTCGATAACACCTGGCTATGTCATTACCACAAAATAAGAAGCCATCAATCCATAATGCCTCATAATTATAATCAAATGCCCAATAGTATAATAATTTGGATCACTTGCAAGCAAGTGTCCTCAAAGAATAAGTTCACTCATTGCACGCAAGAGCAGGATGTTACAATTATTTAAATAATTTCTTATTTGCAAACACTTCGACTACTTTGACCTTTTGGGGCTTCTATATGACTCATGAGGGTTCTCCAACTTCATATGGCCATAACTCTCTAACCGTGAGGAGTTATGTGGTGTTCCACATACCACCATAAATGGCATGACATGTACTATCCATCTCGAATAGTCTTACTTGAAAATATATAAAAAATCATACCATTATCCATCAAACAAACTTGGGTCCATTGCCCAAACCTTGTGCTACCAGAATTCACTATCTAACTTTCTTCAACAGTTGACATCAATGACAACCAACCCAATTAATAAAAAACTCCTAGGTATCAATTTTTTTTTTCATTGTTTTACTTGTAATAACTTTGGACATAAACTTGTAGATTGCAGATCTTATGGAAGAAATATTCAAGAAAGAAATGTGTATGTGACTCCATACAACATTGAATATGACAAATTCCATAATTATGGACACATATCTCATTACTGTAGAAGCATGATGGATAATTCTATGAAAGAGAACACCGATATCAAATATAGGAATATTTGGAAAAGAAAACAATAATAAGTAAAGAAAGAATAGTCGAATGAAGAACACCCACAAGTCATACTCTCAGGATTTGTAGTAATACGAGATCAAGATAAATCTACAGGCAAAGAGGAAAATGTCAGAATTCAACAAGATGATAATTCAGGAAGATGTTGAGGAGGAAGATGTCAGAATTGAGATGAGATAAGAAGAAGATTACTCCACTTTAGGGCGGCTTCCTCCACATTTATCAGACATCCATCCTGGAGACTCCTAGTAAATATGAATATGGAAGAGGGGGAGACTAAGAAGTAGATATACAAATCAGAGAACTATCGTTTGAGCAGTCTAAAGTGTTTGCAGATTTTGGAAATGAAGTTCCAGAAAGGTTTAATGGTAGAAGTGAAAAATGTCTTATAACACTTTGATTGTTTGAGGAACATCTTTCATGTATCAATTGATAGTAATTAAGTAAATCATTGGAACACTTCTCAAGCACAGGTTCATAATTGTATAGAGGATCCCATGTATGTATTTAGACAAGGATATATCCAGTATAGATTGTTCCAAACATGTAGAGTCAGATTTGCATATTGAACTGATAGCTTGAAAAGCAGGGATATATAGTGATTAGTTGAAAAATATGTGAAGAAGTCTTCATAATGGTAAAGTGGCATATGTTCCAACATTGTATGCAGTTGAGTATCTGAATCATGGATAGTTTTATGACATATGGAAAAAGATGAATTCATGAGACACTTGGCAGGTACATAAGACATGAGTCATAGTAGATGCATAATGGTGAATGAAAGCATATTGACAGGTGGAATCAGTTAGTCACAAGAAGGAAATAAGTGAAAGGAACAAAATAACATGGGAAGATAAATCATCAACATAATCCATACCATCAAAGGAAAATTGTTAAAAATAAGGGTCATTGATGTGAACTTGACAACCCTTGAAGATTTGAAGTCAAGTAATTTTTGAATTCTTTTTATATATGTTAGTGCATTACAAGAGGAATAACAAATGGAAAATAAGCACCAAAAGAGAGGAAACATAGAAAGTACAGGAAGCCCCACATTGATCTACACGTAATATTGTAGATAATTCAAGGGCAGAGAAATTGTCATAGAAAGAGACTGGATTAGAAGCATGAATATAGGGGGAGACATGTCAACAGGGGGAGTTACCCTTTTGCATATGATGTCAAAGAGGAAGAAACAGAAATATCAACAAAGAAATATCAGAAGCATGAATATAGGTAGAGAAGACCCAAACAAATACCCTTTTCCATTGATGTCAAAGGGGAAGAGAAACATGAGGAGAGAAATATCAGGAGCATTGGTCACAAGTGGACCATGATTTTTGGAGTATGAGTGTTTCCATCAATGCCAAAGGGGGAGATTGTTGGATAGTTAATTGTCATTGATGTTGTTGGATATATTTTTTTCATTGATGTCAACATAAGTGGTTGTCATTGATGTCAACAAATGTGATGGGTGCATTTGAAGAAGTATCCAAAAATCCCTTGAGGTGTGCTCATGAAGACCGAAGTTGTTTGAGGAATAAGGATACGAAGGACAATGTAAATGCAAGTAGCACACTCATATATTCCTCGTCATACCATTTCCAATGGTAGGTGGTACATCATGTAGTTCCTCACAATTAAGGATTTATGAGATCATGAAGTTGAAATCCCCAAAGAATGGCTAAGAATACCCTAAACAATTACAAATCATTAATTAAAGGGTAAAGTGGTTTAATAAGAAATCATAGGTTTCCCCTAAATTTAAGGAAAGAAGTTACTTTTAAAAGGCATAAATACACTTCAAGAATTCTTTCATAAGTATATTCACACAAACAAGTTTATTGAATATATTTTAAGTGAACAAGTGATCTATTAGTGAATATGTTACAGTGATTCTAAGACAGTGAAGGAAGTGCGAAGGTGAAGGTTTCGGGATGGAAAAGGAGAGTGAGGGTTTTTTAGAAACCCTAGTTTGGATAACCCCCACAGGTCATACTATTGGTGTCCCATGAGACACCCTTGCGGGTTTTATGGCCCTCGTCCTATGAGACCTCTCTAGTCGACTGGTCTTAGTCTTGCAAGGCTAAGGAAAATTTTGGGGGGATGCTAGTAAGAGGCTTATGAGGCCAAGGAAGAGTTATAGGTATGAAATTTTGTGTATGAGATCAGATACATGTTTAAAGGTATGTTTATATGCATGTTTTGAGGGTTACATGTTGGTGATGTTATGGTGCATTCTTAAGGTATGTCTTTGGTTTCTTTGTGAGTTTTGGTATATTCCTTGAGGAAAATCTTGGATACTTGGAATATGGTTTTTTGTATGGTATATTATTGAGGAATATCATGAGTGATATTGCACATGTTTGATGGTATCTCTTGGTAAATGGTTTATGGATAATGGCACATGCTTGAGGCACATGGTTTGAGGTACATATTAGCTACATGTTTGAGGGATGTNTTTTGTATGGTATATTATTGAGGAATATCATGAGTGATATTGCACATGTTTGATGGTATCTCTTGGTAAATGGTTTATGGATAATGGCACATGCTTGAGGCACATGGTTTGAGGTACATATTAGCTACATGTTTGAGGGATGTTATGGTATCTTGGTATCTATTTTGGTATATTTCATGGTAATGTTATCACATCTTATGGTACTTGGTTGAGGAACATCATTGACGATATGTTATTGTATATGGTGTATGTCATGATTTCTTGATATGTCATGAGTGATATGGCATATGTATGAGGCACATTCCTTAGTGCTTGGTTGAGGCACATAATGTGGTACATAGTTGATGTCTGGTACATGGCATAGATGATTTTAGGGGCTGAAGTTTGCCAGATGGTTAATTTTCCATGGTTTTCCCAAAAAACAATTCGCCAAATTCCATTTTTCTAAAAACGATTCACCCAAATTCCATAGAATAAAATTATTTTACCTTAGAAATTTGAATATTTAAAAAAAAAATATCACCAAACATTTTACATTTTGTATATTAAGGACTATTAAGATTAGCCTAGGTTTCTACATTTTATTATAAATTTCCATCCTTAAAATTATGCTTGGTACATGGTGCATGGTTTTAGTATAAAATTGAGGTGTATGGTTGACCATTGATTTTATGGTACCTACACTTGGCATATCCCATGGTACATGATTGGTGATATTGAGACACATATTGGTAATATTATGCTTCATGTGTTGATGATGATATTGTACATTACTAGAGGCATTTCTTGGTGATCTTGGTACATGGTATGGTACATGTTTTGGTACATGGTAAGGTACATGTTCTGGTACATGGTCAATGTACATGGTTTGGAACAGGTTCTGGTACATGATTGATGTACAGGGTATGGTACAATTTTTGGTACATGGATGATGTACATGGTATGGTGCATGTTTTCATACATGATTGATGTAAATGGTATGGTGATGGCTTTGGTATCCATCTGAATGGATTTGTTTATAGTTGGTTGATGATGGTATATCAATGATAGTGATAGTGACAATGATAGTGATAGGGATAGTGATAGGTTGGATGATTGCTTGATCATTAGTGACAGGTTGACATGACAATGATAATGACAGATTGATTTGATAGTGACAATTTAATGTGATAGTGATAGTGATAGTGGTAGGTTTTTGTATCAGTGAAAGTGGTAGTTACAGGTTGATTGGTGGTAGTGACAGGTTGATCGGTGGTAGTGACAGGTTGAGTCTACACTTATATTTCTATGTGGCGGGATGGGGCATAGAAAGGGGGTTGTAACCTCCTTTTAGTTGATGTCAGAAAACTTAGGGAGTTGGATATTCCTTTAGGTTGGAGCCTATAAATAAGGGGGCCATATCCTTCTCCTGGTTGGAGATATAGAACCTAGGGAGTTGGATCTTCCTTTAGGTTGGAGACTATAAACTAGGGGGTTGGAGTCTCCTTCTAGTTGTAGCTGAACAATTCAAGGAGTTGTAGCTTCCTTCAGGTTAGAGTATGTAAAAAGGGGGTTGGATCCTACTTCTAGTTAGTTCTAGAGAATTTGGAACTTGGTGCTTCCTATGAATGTATTCTTGATATATATAAGAAAGTATTCTGTGGTTTTCTCCCATTTGGTTTTCCATGTAAATTATGGTGTATTATGTATCTAATGTGATATTGTTGAATGTTAATTCTTATAATTATATGCTCATGATATATTGAATGCAATCATAAATGATATATTGCTAATAAAGTTGAATTTTATATATTTTGATTGAAAGTGGTAAAAAATTATCATATTGATTCATCCCCCCCGCTCTCAGTGTTCCAACAAATATTTTTCTTGAGGAAGGGTTGGTTGATCCTTCAAAGTGCCTCCCTTTAACGATAATAATGTTCTTTAATTCCCTTCCCCAATCTCCTCCTCGATGTGAATACTAATATTGAGGAATGATTGTCTTATCCTTCCTTAGGATCCCCCTCAACATGAATGTTAATCTTGAGGAGGTTTGATCGAACCTTTCTTAGGATCCCTCATGATGAGAATAGTATTATTTAGGAAGGATTAGTGAACCCTTCCCCTTTTTCCTTCTCAACGATATTACTATTCTTGAGTAAGGTTCATATAACCCTCTCTCGTGCTTCCCCTCAATAAAAATACTATGCTTGATGAAGGGTTAGTTGACTCTGCCTCAAGAATAATATTATTATTGAGGGGTGGCATGGGAGAAGATCACCTAACCCCTCCTCAAGCATGGTAGTATTATCAAGCGTATATGTAGAGAAGGGTTGAAAAATCCTTACCTTCTTCAATATCCCCATCAATTTGGATATAAGATTGAGAAATGGTTGATCAAACTTAATCATGCTCCCCCTTCTTCAAGTTTAATCTTTATGAAAATACTAATATTGGGAGAATGTCTAATAAATGTTGCCTATGCTATCCCTAGACACAAATAATATCCTTGATAAAGGTTTGGTTGGCCCTTCCTCAAGCTTAACCCTGATGCAAATACTAATCTATAGAAAGGGTTGATCGGAACTTCTCATAGGCTTACCCTAGACATGAAATATTATTCTTGAGGAAGGGTCAATCCACCTTTCACAAGTCTCCCCCTCAAAAATAATACTAATATTGAGGAAGCGTCGACTAACCATTCCTCTATCTCCCCTTATATGTGAATACTATTATTGAAGAAGGGTTGGTTGACCCTTCCTTGAGATCCCTATAGAAAAAAATACTAGTCATAAGGAAATGTAAATTGACCTTTCTTTAAGCTCCCCCTAAACATGAATAATATGTTTGAGGAAGGTTTAGGTGACCCTTCACCAAAATCATTTTAAATGAGAATATTATCCTTGAGGTAGGTCTATTGACCCCTCCCTGATATTCCTTATGAGGAGAGAACTATGCCCAATAAAGTTTCAACTAACCATTCCCCTTATTCCTCCTTTACGAGGAGGTTATTATTGAGGAAGGGTTTTCAAATCTTCTCTGGTCTCCCACTTAATGAGAATACTAATATTTAAGAAAGGTTGATTGAACCTTTCCCTAGATTCCTAAAAAAATTGACAAGAACACTAATCTTAAAAAAGTGTTGGCCTACCATTCCCCATGTTCCGCTTAGACATGAATATTATTCTTTTTAAAAGGTCAACTGATCCTTCCAATATCTCCACGAGAATACTAATATTGAGGAAGGATTGCTGAAATATTCCAAAGCCTCTTTCTAAATTACAATAGTGATCTTTAAAAAGTGTCAGGTGACCCTTCCCGTGTTCCCCCAAGATGAAAATACAATATTTAAGGAACCACTCCCCCTACACTTGAAATATATAATTAATCCCTACATAAAGCCACATGTTCAAAAATCTCCATGTAAATCCCTATATATTGAATTATTACATTTTTTTGTATTAGTGTTGTCAGATAGACCCTTAAATTGTAAGTGTACCCTTTGTCTCTTATATATATCAAGGAGACATAGTTTTAAAATAATCTTATCTTGTACATTTGTTCTATTGTAAAATGAGGTTTCCCCCTCAAATAGGCTTTGCAATCATTATTATATTATTATCAAAACATGGAGTTACTTATTTTTCTATTTTTATTCTATTTTGGGTGTTTGATGTATAGAAATTGGTATTCAAGCATACAATCCTAGGGTTTTTCTCATTCAATTGAGTCATCTTGGTATTTTCACTATAATTTTTTTATGGAAATTTTCAAATAGTAAAATTTTGGGAGACTAAGTATACATAGTAAAGTACCTATTGTCAAAATTTTAGTTTTGCATTCACTACACTTTAGGAGTTATAGCCTATATAGTTTAAGTATTTTGATTGATCCTGGAATTAGTCTCAAATGAGTCATCTTGAAATATTTTCTATAGCTCTTTTTGGTGAGGTTTCAAATTCTAAAATTTCTAGAACCCTAATTATCTATATCCAAGTACTTTTGATAAAAAAAAATTATATTTTTTCACTATAATTTCTAATATATAGCATGTGTAAGTTAGGGTTTTTTACTAGTCCTAAAATTAGTATTAAATAAGTCATATGTGATTTCTTTTTATAACCTTTTTTTGGTTAATTTTGAGACTATGAAATTTTCAAGAGTCTAAGGAAACATATCCAAGTACCTATGGTAGAAATTTCAGGTTTTGATTCACTATAATTTCATAATTGCAAGCTTTACAATTTCACTCTCTCGAAAGGAACACAAATAATTATTTTTGGGAAAGTTATCATAACTTTTTCTTCACATATCATAGTTAATTGAACATGGGGCATTGAAAACAATAATATCATAATACCACATAATAAAATTTAAAAATCAAAGGTGCATAAATTTCATATTTATAAGTGCAATATAATCTTGTAGAACATTATCTAAATCAATGTTTTAAAGGTACATAATTTACAATTGACATAAATGTTATTAGAAGATATATTCATAGTTATTCAAAAAGTGTGGTAAAGTTGAATATAGAATAAATATAGATAAATATTATTATTATCCCATATGACAGAGGATGTTCCAAAATATACTACACTAATTAAACCTCGAGAGACTTCAACCATGGCTCATGAAGAAATTGAAGAGATGCAAAACAAACTATCCAAATTGGAGAACCAATTTAAGTAAATGGGTAATGTTTTATTCAAAAGGGTTGATTTGTCACATGAGAAATAATTAATTAAAGTAAAAATGGATAAAAATATGGAACTATTGCAAAATTCCATGGAACAAAAGAAGGAACAATTACAAAATTTTGGGGATCAAAAGATGGAGCAATTACAAAATTCCATGGAACAAAATATGGAACAACTACATATTTTGAGGGATGCAAATATGGATAAAAATATGGAACAATTACAAAATTCAATATTATTCGTTATATTGCAATCCTAGTTGATATATTCCATAAAGGAGATATTTGGATGCAAGCAAATCATGAAAAAAGGCAGAACAATGTGGAGAACATAAAGATTGAGTCCCATAATCATGATCATTCATCACTCCAAGATCCTCATCATTGGGGATTCAAATCAACACCAAGTAAATACATAATTACCAAGATTTATATAAGAAAAATTGATGTAAATATCTTATAACATGGATATTCCAGATGGAATAATCCTTTGATCTGCATCAAGTTCCAACTTTACAAAAGGTAACTCTTGCATCCTTGTGTTTATAAATGGATCAATTTGTTTGGTACCAATGGAATTGTGAATGAAAAAATGATGTTGTTGTCTCTTGGTCCATTTTTATGGATGAATTGATATCACATTATGGGGTATTAAGATAAATAAATATTTACTCGATTGATAAATCTACGACAAAGAGACCCAATTACAGATAACATTCAATAATTCCAAAAGCTAAGTCTCATGCTAAAGAACATTTGAAAGGATAATTTTATAGATATCTTTATGGAAAATTTAAATTAGAGTATTCAACACAAGGCACATCTCGTTGGACCTAAATAACTAGATCATGCTTCCAGTGTGGTAAGTAAAGTTGAAAGTAAAAATATGGCTACTGGAAGAGTGGACACTAACAACTATAGAGAGAACAATTATCCCTCTCTTAACATCACTCAAAGTACGAGGTTGATACGTCATTAAATGAATGAAAGAAGAGAAAAGGGATCAAGTCTCAATTTTTATATCATGTACAATAAGGGACATATATGTGATGGGAATAAATTATTCTAGATAGATGGTAAAGAGGAAGAAGATCAAGAATTGGAACCATTGCAAGATTTAAAACTAGAAGAGACTACTCTAACCATATCTTGTCATCGATTAGTTGGCATCGGTACTCCACAAACCCTCATTATATAAGTATATATAAAAAATTAAAAGGTAATAGTGTTGATTAATTCTACTAGTACACATAACTTTATTTATTGCAAATTAGTGAAACTTCTTAATTTCTTTATATTTCCAACACCAACGTTTCAAGTAATGATTCCAGATGGAGGTACCATAAATTGTTCAGGGAATTACCATAGTATTAAGATCAACATTGGGGAGTATTTATTGGATAGTTCCATTATTGTGATCCAAATGGGTGGTGTTGATGTGGTATTAGGGGTCTAATGGTTACAATAGTTAGGAATCATGACTCTTGATTTTTAGAAACTTTTCATGATGTTTTCCTTAGAAGGAAATGAAATTGAACTCAAAGGTATCGAAGGGAAACCACATAGAGTTATAATCTCTAAAAACATGAAAAAATTGACACCATGGTATAATTTCACAATTATTCTCACTCGATGTTCAAACATCAAGACCCTCTACTCTAATAGATCTCCAAAAAGTTATAAAAAATAATTTCAAGGGATTTGGAGAGATTCCTAAGGGTATTCCACCTACTTAAGATCATGACCATGTTATTCATTCTCAATTGGGAAGTGTGTCACCCAACATCATGCCTTACAGATACCCATATACACAAAATAGTGAGATTGAGTGTATGATTCGAGAAATGTTATAGGTTGGCATCATTTGACCTATCCAAAGTGATTTCTATCCACTAGTGGTGATGGTTAAAATAAAGGAAGGTTCATGGAATATGTGTCTAGATTATAGGCAGCTCAACAAAATGACCATTAAAGATAAGTTTCTTATTCATGTCATTGATGAATTATTAGATGAATTCAAAGTATAAATTTTCTTTACTAAGTTAGATCTCTATTTTGGATATCAACAAATCAAAATGAAGCAAGAATACATCACCAAAACAAACTTTAGAACACATAAACGAAATTTCAAATCTTGATTAATTATATTTTCAAACCCTTCCTTAGAAATTTGTGTTAGTATTTTTTAATGACATACTAATCTAAAAAAAATCTTGGAAATATCATGTACAACATTTTGACATGGTATTAAAACTAATGGAAGAGAAACAACTATATGCAAATATTTTTTAGTGTGCCTTTGGGGTTCAAGAAGTGGAACGCTTGGGTCATATTGTATCTCATGATGTCAAAATGGACACTAAAAAAATTAAAGATATGATGAAATGGATAATTCCAAAAACCTTGAATAATATTAGAGGATTATTATGATTGATGGGATATTACAGCAAGTTTTCAAGAATTATGGTCAAATAGAATCACCTCGAATAACGTTATTAAAAAGGGATTCATTTTCTTGGACTCAAGAAACAACCAAATCTTTTGAAAATTTTAAGGAGTCTATGTGTACGACTCATGTCTTGGCCACACCTGACTTCACCAAAAAATTTATTGTGGAGTGCGATGCATCAATACATGGAATTGGTGCACCTTTAATGCAAGAAGAAATGCCCCTTTCCTTGAAATAAGTCATCTTAAAGGAAATAACTTACTTGAAAGAATTTATGGAAAGGAAATGTTGTCCATATTACATGTATTTAAGAAATGACACCCTTACCCAATAGGAAGACACTTCAAGGTAAAAAAAATAGATCATGATAGCTTGATGTACTTCTTGGAACATAGATTATCTTCAGAAGAGAAAAATAATGGGGTATAGATATGCTAGGTTTTGACTATAGGAGGACATTTATGATGCTTGAAAACTTGCCTCATGATCAAGAAGGATTTGTTTTGGGAAGGTATTAAAACTAATATTTAAAAATTTACAGTTGAATGTGTGATCTACCAACCGAATAAGGGAGAAACAATCAAGACCCTGAGTCTCCTTCGAACACTATCTATACCAAGTCAACATTGGGAAGATGTTTCAATGGATTTTATTACAACTCTACTCAAGTCTAAAGAAAATAATTCCATTGTGGTAGTAATGGATCAACTCACAAATTATTCCCATTTTTTCTCTTTCTCATCCTTTTGAATAAAGTATAGTAGCCACATCATTCATGTAAATAGTTCAAAAGATGCATGGAATCCCCAAGATCATTGTTAGTGATAGAGATCCAATTTTTACTAGAAATGTTTGGATTGCATTATTTTCTTGTTTGGGTATTGAATTGGATTACATATCCTCTTACCATCCTCAATCCAATTGGAAAACTGAGATTATGAATAAATTTCAACAAGGATATATTCATCTCTTTGCATGTGATAAATATACACAATGGGTCGAATGGTTTCCCTTAGAGAAATGGGTCTACAAGATTTCCTTCCATAATTCATAAAAAAATTCCCCATTTATGGAACTATATGGATATCATACTTCATCCATCACATCACCCTCGAGAGGGAAAGTGAAGTTTCAAGAAGTGGATGACCACATAGAGAACCAATAAGAAGTTCTCAAAATTTTTGACGATTGAAAACGTCAACATAGTTTCGCCTGCAAAGTGTTGCTTAAGCCTATTATATTAAAACTAATAATACTAGTAGGTGGTACCCCCTTGAACTATTAAATAGTAGATCTATGAAACTTTTATGTTGAGACGATGTGTGACACATGGTTGATGAAGATCTTTTGTTATTGGTTATAAAATGATCTTATGAAAGGTTGGTTGCTTATGCTACTACGACATATGCTATTCATTAATGTCATTTCAGATTATTCTTATTACACCTGCATAACAAATATGTTAGTGAAAATTGTAGAAATATAGTTTTGAGAAAGAGAAAAGTACTATATCTGATGCAAAAGAGACCTAGTTCTGCAATACTATTAAGTCCTAGCTAACAAGAAAATAGCTATGAAATAGTTTTTTAATTACACGATTTATATGCATGTGGTTGAATAATTGGTGGCACATTTTGGCAAAGTGATAATGCAAATGGTTATACAATGGTTAATGGAATTAGGTGGCCAATATATATATGATATGGAACGTTGGTGGTATACTTTGGCAAGGTCAAAATTTTAATGGTTATGTGAATCATTACATGGAATTTGGATTATGCTATGGCTTAAGTTAGAAAGGTGGCATGGTTTATTGGTTTTGAATGTGTTGATATTCTCGATGCATGGGTTGATTAATGGTGTTAATGGAGGGCTTGTTGGCATGTATTTCTCAGTAAATGAGATGTGGGTGGAGGCAACATGCATTTAATTCACTTCACATTTACCCTTCCCATTGGTCGCCACCCTAGTCAGACTATTTTTTGATCTTGTTGTTATGTTCTCGCTCCGAATTTTTGGCAGGGTGAAACCGCTCGACCACCTCCCATCTTAAGGATTTCGATTAATAGGTATATCTCTTTTGGCCATTCTTACTCTGGTTATGAAATAATTTTGGCTCAGTTGTGTGGGTTTGTGTTTGTCCTGAGTGCTACAACTGTGTGAAATTTTGGTTTAAATGGAAAATGGATGGTTCTTCCGTAATAGTTTTAAGTTCATCATTGTTATTAGTCTTCCTGTGTGATAGTTCTTTGTTACCATTACATTTTGGTTGAAGGGTTTTATTTAAATCATGTCTGGATGGTTTCCTTCACGATTCTGGGGTTTAACTAGAGCCCTTTCTTCCTGTTTCGACCTTGTCAAGGAACTATCTTCCGTTCACAAGTGAATCATAATTCTCCTTGTGCGTACACCTTTGGCCTCGAAGTTTCACTGCAGTTAATTTCGTTCCTCCTATGAAGACTATCGTGCAAACCCTTAACCCTCTAGACTGGAGTTGCATAGGGATACTATCGAGTCTATCGAGTTTTTCCCAGTTATTTTGGTCTATTGCTTTGAATACGGGTTCACCCGTTGGTCGTATAGTAGTCGTGTTGGTATGGCTTTCATCACTACCTCTGTGATAATAGTTTGAAACTTACATTTCCATTGCAATTCTAAAGTTCATAGTCACCCACCTAATGTTAAAGAACTCAGTTGTTTTTAATGGAAGGGCCTCCACCCATTTCGATTGGATTCATGGGTATACACAACTACCATGGCTTGTTTGCTCGATTGATTTTTTATACCACAGTGGTGAATTGTTGGTTGATGTAGAGTCCCTAGTTTTGCACTTATGGTGATTTGGTCAATGGATAACATTGGTCATGAATTATTAGGGTTGCTCACACAGGTTGCATATGCGTATGGTGTTTTTCAAATGAAACATGAGGCATGATAACTATGGCTTCCCTGGGGCCGAAGGACAATCAACTGGATAATTATAGAATGCATATCCATGAAACCCTTGTGTTGCTGGTTGAATAGGCCTGGGTGTGCACGACTTTGATTGAATCATGGTGTCACTTAAATGAACCAACCACTTATTTATGTGCACAACCCCAACATGATATGTTGAGTTATTGGCACGACTATGTGTTTGTTGTGACAAGTGCAAATGTTGTATTGTGGAGTTTGGCTGGTTGCACTCTATGTGTAGTATGGATAGTTTGTTTTATACTCATTGATACCCTCAGAGTTTTTAAGCATGCTATTTATTAAAATTGACCATTGTTGATGACATTCATGTCGGGTATTTGTCTCGGCTTTTAAGTCACATTGAGATGTTTTCTTTTACATTGGCATGGTTACATTGCCTTGGAAATTTACTCCTACATAGCCTGTGTCTAAATGATGACTGTTGGTTGTATAGTCAATTGTCATTTCAGGCGTGGCATGTGAGGTTTTGATTATTTTGATCTTTCTACTGCTTATATATATGGGAACGAATATCATTACATATCTTGATTGGCTCTATTACATAAATAGTGATTTCATTATTATTTTGGAAACGCTACGTTTGAATATAGATGTGGATTGGGGAAATGTATGGAAGTGGTGGATGTTAATGATTACGGATTGAGAATGAGTGTTGTTGTTGATTATTATAAAATTTAGAGTGTACGAATAAACGGAACATGATCTCTTACAAATTGTGTGAAATACTTATGTTTTGTAATAGCAATGTGTTGGATATTAATGGACAATGAAATTAGGCAAATACACAGGAATTATGACTCAGTCATCTGATTGTTGGTTGATGCATATTTTTCTTATAGAAAAATATTTTATGGATTTCTTGATTAATTTCATGAACAATAAATGTATTTTCCCCTCTCATTATCTCATTTTTCGCTAATTACAACCCCCTCACATATCCTATATTCATTTTGTTCACTCCCTATTTTGATATTGATTACATCCAAGAGAATTTATGTGTTAAGTGGATGAAGTGGAAGTGTCTTGAGTGGATTGCAGTAAGGTTTATTGGGTTATTTACAGTTGATTGTTTTTTTCATTGAGCAGTGACCATTTCTTCTCCCCTTTCATTATATCATATTTTCACGCAATACAAACCCCTCACGTTTCACCCCCTACTCATTGATTAATGTTAGAACAATTTGTATGGATTGGATTTCATGAGCCTGATACACTATGAGCCAAATCTATTTCGTATTTTTAAGGATATGTCATGCATGGTTATTTAAAAGACTATTTGCTAATCATTAACATATGCAGTATGAGTTTTTTCATTGAGGGAAGCCATGGTTGAGGAAACAGAGGTAGAGGTAACTGGAACCGAGGCCCAAGAAGGCCCAAGTTCTCTATACATTTTGATGTTGATTCAGAAGAGCTTAGCCAATTGTTTCATGTTGGATTCTTTAATTGGATTGGACAGGGAATAGTCCAACCTATCCCTAAAAGGCCTCCTTTCCAAGCCCCTCAAGCCCCTGACATCCCTGTGCCTCCTCATGTCTCTTTACATCTTGAAGTCCCTAAAAATGATGGTTGGCAGGAGATTCTTCACCCAACAGTATCCCAACACCATGGATGGCCCTACTTGAATTTGTATGATCCTCCACCTTTGAACCCCATTGTCCAAGCTGCCCCTAATCACCCGCCAGTACAATCTTCCCATGTCAGGAAGAGATTGAATATTGAAGCCCACCATGCACTTGATAAAGAAAAATCTATTGCTACCCCTTCCTCACCCTCCGATGACTCCAAAAAATTTGTGTCTTCACGGATGCATTTGAGGGATGATTTCTCCCATGTGATCAGTGAGATAAATCCTAAAGGATTTTCCCAACCCAAGGCGAATACGGGAAAATCAAGAGGTGACAAAAACAAATAAGGAAGGGTTGCATCACATACTGGAAAATATTGCTTTTGAATTTTATGTTATCTATTATTTTATGACAGTTGACTTCATGGATTTTGGATAGCATGTTTTATTTTGGATATGTGGATATTATTTTCAAATATTTTCAAATTTTATGAGATAAAATTGCCAAAAGTAAATATGTTGAGGGGAGGCACAAGGTGTTTTGTTTACTTAATAAATGGATTATGTTATAGTTTTTATGATTGTTATGAACTAAAGGGAGTCACAAGGGGTCCCACCTACTAGTTATTATTTATTTATGACCCTATTATGATTATTACTCCCCACCCCCCCCCCCTAAATAAAGTTATTTGAGTCTTTAGTTATCTTAACTAATAAGTTGGTTCAACTACTTCAACCAATTCTAATTTGTTAAAATCATAAGTAAGGGGAGGAACAAGAGGAGGATAGAAGCATAAGCATGCCAAGGGTCTTATTGTAGACAACAATATTCAGGGCTGAATCAAATCATTCAAACACTTGTTCTTCAGAGAGTCGAGTGGGAAACAATTTGTGGCAATATGATCCATATTTTAGAGTTCGGTTTTAATTTTTCTGTCAGAGGTCCTTTTGTATGTTCCATCGGGGATGTCTAAGTTTGACTTTGGTCCAAGATTTTTGTATGAGATTTTGTAAAGAAAATGACTCTTTGGTGAATTGGAATGAAATAAAGAATTTATTTATGTCTCAATTGTCTTGATTATCATCTTGGTGTCTTTACTTTTGTTCTTACATTTACTTCAGCAACTGATATGTTCAGAAAAATACATAAAAAGTGAATTTCCAACAAGCTTTTGTTGATAAAAGACTATCCTAAGCACTTGTAATTAATACTTGTGAGTTATCATATATATTTTTGTTGGCTATAAATATAGGGTGATATTCTCGTCTACTTTACTTTATCCAAGTAAAGTCTAAAAATGCTTGAGTAATATCAATCCATATCTTTTCCTCAACAAAACTATGAAGGAAAACTTGGTTACAACACAAAATAGGATGGCACAACAACAATATCAACATCATGATGAAATGGAATTTGAAGTGGGGGATTGTGTATTTATGAGGATAAAACCATAAGAACATATTTCCCTCAAGAAATAAAATAAGGACAATAAATTAGCACCCAAGTATTATGGTACCTATAAGGTTTTGCTAAGGATTGGTTGTATGGATTACAAATTGGATTTATCTCCATCTTCATGTGTGCATCCATTACTCCATGTTTCTTTCTTAAACAAGATAATTGGTGATGATATCACGGTTCAAAATATTTTACCAAAGGTCAATGAATAAGGGAAAATCATACTAGAACCAGAAACAATCCTTGAAACAAGGATTAATCAATTGTGAAATCAAGCAATTACTAGGTACCTCATTAAGTGGAAGAACCTACTAGTAGAAGAGGGGACATGGGAAGATGAGTTATTACTATAGAAAAGTCCGCATATAATAATGTGTGGAGGGAAACACTTATTTGGAGGGGAAGGTCATGTTAATACCTAGACCAAATCCCATTTTAAATCCTCATGTAAATCCCTAGATATTGAGTTATTATATTTCTATTATATTAGTGTTATTAGCTATAGCCTTTTATTTCAATTATATCCTTTGTATCCTATATATGCCAAGGAGACCTAGTTTTACAATAATATAATCTTATACATTTCTTCTATTTTAAAAGGAGGTTTCCCATCAAAGAGGATTCACAATCATTGTTTTGTCATTCTCAAGGCTTAGAGTTATTTATCTTCATATTTTCATTCTCTTTTGGGTTTTTGGTGTATAAAATCTATGTCTAGGGTTTGCTAATCCTTCTTGGGGCTCCACCTTTATGTGAATATTGATCTTGAGGAAGGCTCAACTAAACATTTCCTATGATCACCGTAGACATGAATATTGAGGAAGGGTTAGGAAACCCTTCATAGGTCACCCCCCTCAACGATAATACTAATCTTTAGCAAGTTCAAACAACCCTTCCCTTATCTCCCTCTAGAAACAAATAGTATGCTTATGGAATATTCAACCAATCATGCACTTAATTGAAATCCTCCTAAACATGAATACTAAGCTTGAGGTAAGGTCATTTAACCCTTCCCTAGGCTTCCCCAAGACATGAATATTTTTCTTGAATAAATAAAATAGATTTAAGAATGGTATATCGATCATTTAACAATCTCCCCTCAAATCTTCTTCAATATCCCCTTCTATGATATTATTAACCTAGAGAAAGGATTGATTGATCGTTCTCTGATCTTTCCCTCAATAAAAAAACCTGTAAGATTGAATAAGGGTCATTTGACCATTTCTTGATATCCACTTGATGACAATCACAAGTTAGAAGAAGTTTTGGTCATTTCTTATACAATATCCTACTCAAAAGGAATCCTAATTTTGAGGAAGTGTTGACTGACCCTTTTTTGGCATTTAATTCAATGTGAATACTATGGTTGAGGAATGATTAGTTAATTCTCCCAAAGGATCTCTCTTGATGAGAATACTAATCTTTAGGAAGGGTTGGCTAACCCTTCCAAGTGATATTTAAGTGAATAGTATGCTTGAGGAAGGGTCAGCCAACCCTTCTTCAAGCTACCCCTCAAAAAGAATACTAATTTATCAAAAGGGTCAGGTGGACTCTTTCCTAGAATTTACCTTGATGTGAATACTATGGTTGAGGAAGGGTTGGCCAAAAATTCCAAAGTATATCTCTCAAAGAGTGTACTAAACCTGTCTAAGGTTCATTTGAAATTTGTATGGGATCTCCCTAGAAACCAATACTATACTTTAGGAAGGGTTGACCAAACCTTACTGGAGATATAAATCGATGTGAATATGGATCCTGAAAAAATAGGGTTGACTCACCCTTTTATGGGATTCCATGCTATGAGAATACTATGAATCATAACGGGTCAATTAACCCTTCCCTATGATCTCCCTAGATGAGAATACTATGACTAAGGAAAGTTCAACCACCCTTCATTGGGATGACCTTAGAAATGAATACTAATCTTGAGGTAGAATCATTCAACCCTTTTCTTGTAACCTCACCAATGAGAATACTATGCTTGAAGAAGCCAAAGAGATTGAAAAATGTTTGGTTGACCCTTTAATGAGAATACTAAGTTATAATAATGGACAATTGAAACCTCTTCAATATACCCCTCCATGATAATGTTAATATAGAGGAAGTTTGAATGACTCTTCTTTGAGCACCCCCTCAAAAAGAGTATTAACCTAGTGATGCAAGAGCATCTCTCCACATCAGCCAACCAGCCAGCTAGCCACGTCAGCGCGTGCATTCAAAGCCGAAGAGAGGTGCAACCCTCGTCTTCGGTTTTGAATTTGAATGTAATTTAATGTTTTAGGCTATTGAGCCATGAAGTCGTGCCTTTGTGCAGGCATTTGAGTAGGTAGGCCTTTAATGTTTGTAAGGCTGAGATCTAGATCAAATTTCTGGACTAGACAACCCATTCAATGTAATTGAATAGGGTATGTAGATTGGAAGGAAGAGCTCAAAGAGCCCCTCATGTAAAAAATCAATTGCGATCTCATTTTGGATTCATTGTAAGAGAAGAGAAGGAGCCGAGACCTTGTTACAATCCGTGCACAGAACACCCTTGTAAACAAACATTTTTCCATTTAATACAAATACTAGTTTTTCCTACATATTTCCTATGTTGAATGAATGTATGTGTGTGTTCAATTTATGTTGTAGATGTATGCTAGACATTTGCAGGGAGTTGTTTTGATTTCAGGCTTGAGAGGTTCTTTGTGGTTTCATCCCAGGAGGGCGTGACAGAGTACTACGGTCTCTAGACACTAGTGCATAGATGCACTTCTCAACTTTGCAGAGTCAGACAAAAACGTGCCAGGTGGGCACAGAAACTGAAATCATCAATTCATAGGAAGACCTGTAAGGTTACTGAAGACCTTAGAGGCAAGGCTATGGAGAAGAACATAGTTGCAGACATAAGCTCTGAGGATTTATATAAAGCTCTGCCAAGTGGGCATTGAGCAGGTGCAAGGGAGTGCATAGAGGAACTCTGTTGTGAGTTCAGGAGAAGACAGAAGCTCTGAGAAGTTCTGTGAAGCTCTGCCAAGTGGGAATTGAGCCAGTGAAAGGAGTGCACAGAGGAAGAACTATGTTGTGAGTTCATTAGAAATAAGAATCATTTGAGAATTCTTGATATTTTGCCAGGAGGGCATTGAGTAAGTGCTAGAGCGCACAGAAGGAGCTCTTTGAGTTCAAGGATTGAAGAAGAGTCCATAGAAGGATCTTCGCAGGGTTGTTGAACATCGTGAAAGACTCAGCAATAGGTTTCTTGAGTAGACAGAGTGCGAGGAGGGCATCGTATTTCTCCATCTGAGGGAGAAGGAAGAAGGAATTATTTTCCTTAGAGGTCTGAGTCTCAGAGAAGCTCAAAAGAGATAGCAGTTTGTGTGCATGAAGCCTCTGTAGGAGCGCAAAAATCAGAATCCTTTGAGGATTTGAAAGGAGCAAAGATCAGGAGGGACAACGTTCATATACGCGTAGGCGAGGATTCAAAGTTGTGAAGCTTGCAGAGGAAAGAAGACAAAGGTCGAGGTCTTTGAACATTTGGAATTATTCCAAGTGTTGGAAGAAAAACGCTAAAGCTCGAGAGGAGCAATAGTTTTCGTTGGATCAGCCGAGAAGATCTGGACCATTGATGATTTCACGCCTAGAGAGAAGCAGGAGGAGCGCAAGAGCCAAAGAGATTCTAAGATATCAGATCTTAAGCTAAAACCCGACAATCGTTGGATCTGTCGAGAGTTGCATGAGATTTAAACCTCGCAAGTAGAAGAGAAAGTCCCGAAGGGGTTGTATCGGGATATCAGTGTTCATTATTTAGGGGATTTGGAGGACGAGAGTCTGGGCAATCGACCTCAGAAATCGCAACAAGGAGAAATAGATCTGAGTCGTTCGTCTATGGGAGGACACATGTCACGGAATCATCCATTTTGGAGATTCGGGCACCGAGACTCATAGAGGTGAGCATCTTGACTTCGCGAGTAGAGAAGTCCTCAGGAAATCCGAGTCGTCCGATGGAAGGAGGATGCGTGTCACGAGATCACCCATATCGGGGACTCGGACATCGGGATTCAGAGAAGGAAGTCTCTTTACTTTGCGAGTGGCGAAGTCGCGAGAAGATTGGGACAGTCCATTTGAGGAGGACAGGTGGCATAGATCTAGGGATCTCATGAACTCGGAGGTTCGCATGGTGAGAACCCATAATTTGGGTGCTCCAAGTCACGAGTGGTGAAGTCATGAGAGAATCGCAGTTGTCCATTTGAGGAGGATAGGTGGCAGCAATCACAGAGTCGACGAAGTGCCGAAGAGATCCAGGATTCGGGTCTCATGAACTCGAAAGTTCGCAGGGTGAGAGCCCAAGAGTTGGGAGCTCCAAGTCGTGAAGTTGTGAAATCACGAGGAGCGGAGACATCCATTGGATCCAGGTCGCGGGAGGACCGTTGGATTAGAGCCTCATCGCACGTATCACGTATTCGGAGGTTGGGAGGTTGGGAGGACCTCGTCTCGAAATCAGAAGTTGCAAAGTGTTGAGAGCCAAGGCAAGAGTGTGGACACGTGGAAGAACCATAAGGTGGGGCCCGTGCGATTGGCAGGTGAACACGCATCGCCTAGGAAAATGAGTCAACACTCCATTGACCTCTCGCGTCTCAGGGATTCACGAGATGAGAGCACGGGAGCTCGACATTGAAACTCGCAAAGTGGCGAGTTGTGAGAAGTGCGAAGGGAAGGTCAAACCTCGCTGATTTTCAAGTCTCGGGGATTCACAGGATAAGGGAACGAGAGTTCAACCCTTCGACTCGTGAAGTCGCGAGTAGCGAGAATGCGAGAAGAAAATTTAATATCTCTTCTCAGGGGTTTGTGAAGGGTAGGTGCCAAGGTTGGACGTTGAAACTCACGAAGGTGCAAGTAGCAAGAAGTGCTAGCAGTTAAGCCTTGCCAGTGGTCACGTGAGGAAGGCACTGACAGAGGAAGAGCCATACCTGTATCGACATTTCAGGTATCATGAGATTTGAAAGGAAGAGTCAGGAGCCTCGACTCACGAACTCGCGAGTTGCGAGTTGCGACAAGTGACTTTGGGTTTGGCCCTTGGTCATAGCACTGTGGTCATTTGGGGAGATGGGAGCTTGCGCCTAGTGCTATTCACACAGGGAAGCTACCAAAAAGGTCCCGTGGATCAATAATTTGTGATTCCAGCAGGTAATCTAAAGAGCTGATTCGGCTCGAGGGAGATAAGGAATAATCCTTTGAGCGGATCTCGGCCTGAGGGTCGATAGGTCCGTGTCAGTTTGGTATCAGAGCATGGATTTTGTTTGTACATTGCAGAAAAAAGCAGTAGGGAGAAGAAAGAGTGCTACAAACTCTATGATAATTGTTTGCAGGTGAGCAACAGGTTTTCCAGGAGAGCAGACAGGGACAATGATATGGCTACTAAAGGCCATAGATATTCTGGAAAGAAAAACCCAGAGTTGATGATCAGATCTGAAATAGATGAAGAGCTCACTGATATAAGGGAAGAAATGGAAAAACTTTCATTTTGGATGCAGTAGAATACAAGGCCGAGATGGGTATATGAATGGCCCATGAGGAAGACGAAAGCAAAATGGCCAATCAAGGAATTGATGGCTAGAAGACAGTGTAGGTTGTTGAGAAGGTAGTTGAGGCATGTTGAAAACCTCAACAAACAAGAAGAGAGGGTTCAGATATGTGAGCCAGAGACTGGGATAAATCTCAGTGATGATAAGGATAAAATGGGATCAGCTGAAGATCTCAAGAACTGTCAAGAGGGCAGAGAGGAAATTCCCAATTTACAGGAGGGAAAGGAGTTGAGATCAGTTGAGGATCTCACGGACTGTCATGAGGATAGCCAGGGAATTTCACATTGCCAGGTGGGCAATGGATTGAGATCGCTGTAGGATCTCATAGACTACTAGGAGGGTAGCCGAGAGTTTCCAATTTTCCAGGTGGGCAAGGGAACAGAGATGGGATCAGTTGATCTCGTAGTCTGCCAGGGAAGCAACAGGAAAATCCCAATTTGCTAGGTGGGCAGGGATAAGCAAATGAGACTATTTGAGGATCTCATAAACTCAGAAGTGAGTTTGAATCAGTCGGAGGAGCTGACAAAGAAGATGAGCTCAAAGGTGAGTTTGGATCAGCAAATGCAGCTGACAAAGGAGGAAGATCGGAGAAACCTTCTAATGATTAGAGGAATTCAGGTATTCCTACCACATAGCCTAGAGGAGGTAGAGATCTGTGTTGCAGATGAAACAACAATAGAAGGGCATCCAGATGATACTGTTAGAGAAGAATTGGAGCAGATACATGAGGCTGCCCAAGAAGAAGAGGATGAGAATTTTGAGGAATGGATCAATATTTTCAGCCAGGAAACTGAAAAGACTGCAACATTGGAGCTTGCAGAAGTGGGGGAAGAGGAAGAAGCAGACAACATTAGTTTGGCTGATCTGTATGGATAGATTGAATCCCTAGAGAGAAGGGTGATAGTGCAAGGCATGCACATACAACAGGTGAAGTTGGAAGTAGATGAATAAGGCATGGGAGATCACAGTGATCTACCCAATTGCAGAAAAATTTTGCAGCTAGAGAGAATGCATGAACAGGTCCAGCCACTGGAGCAGCTGGACGAAGTGATCGAGGAGATCAGGGAGATGATGTTAGGGTCAACAAAAACTGTCAGCAAGGAGATGCTGAGCAGAAGGAAAGAAGCAACATCATCGCAGAAGCAGTAGCAGCAGGGAGATGGAGCAGATGAACAACTCCAGAAAGTTGTTTGGGATCCAGAAGGATTTCAACAGTTGAGAGTGGAAGCTCATAAGCAGGAGCTCATGAATTTTTCTATTGAGGAGTATGATGCAGGAGCATCTCTCCACGTCATCTAGCCAGCCAACCAACCACATCAGCGCGTGCATTCAAAGCCGAAGAGAGGCGCAACCCTCGTCTTCAGTTTTGAATTTGAATGTAATTTAATGTTTTAGGTTGTTGAGCCGTGAAGCCATGCCTTTTTGCAAACATTTGAGTAGGTAGGCCTTTAATGTTTGTAAGGTTGAGATCTAGATCCGATTTCTAGACTAGACAACCCATTCAATGGAATTGAATAGGGTAGGTAGATTGGAGGGAAGAGCTCGAAGAGCCCCTCATGTAAAAAATAATTTGCGATCTCATTTTGGAGTCATTGTAAGAGAAGAGAAGGAGCCGAGACCTTGTTACAGTCTGCGCTCAGAACACCCTTGTAAACATGCATTTTTCCATTTAATACAAATAATAGTTTTTCCTACATATTTCCTGTGTTGAATGAATGTCTGTGTGTGTTCAATTTATGATGTAGATGTATGCTAGACATTTGCAGGCAGTTGTTTTGATTTCAGGCTTGAGAGGTTCTTTGTGGTTTCATGCTAGGAGGGCATGACAGAGTATTACAGTCTCTAGATACCAGCGCATAGATGCACTTATGAACTCTGCGGAGTCAGACAAAAACGTGCCAGGGGGGCACAGAAACTGGAATCATCAATTCAGAGGAAGACCTATAAGGTTACTGAAGACCTTAGAGGCAAGGCTGTGGATAAGAACACAATTGCAGACAGAAGCTCTTAGGATTTCTGTAAAGCTCTGCCAAGTGGGTATTGAGCAGGTGAAAGGGCGTGCATAGAGGAACTCTGTTGTGAGTTCAGGAGAAGACAAAAGATCTGAGGATTTATGTGAAGATCTGCCAAGTGGGAATTGAGCCAGTGCAAGGAGTGCACAGAGGAAGAACTTTGTTGTGAGTTCATTAGAAGCAAGAATCATGTGAGAATTCTTGATATTCTGTCAGGAGGGAATTGAGTAAGTGATAGAGCGCACATAAGGAACTCTTTGAGTTCAGAGATTGAAGAAGAGTCCATAGAAGGATCTTCGCAGGGTTGTTGAACACCCTGAAAGACTCAGCAATAGGTTTCTTGAGAAAACAGAGTGCCAGGAGGGCATCATATTTCTCCATATGAGGGAGAAGGAAGAAGGAATTATTTTCCTTAGAGGTCTGAGTCTCAGAGAATCTTAGAAGAGATAACAATTTGTGTGCGTGAAGCCTCTGCAGGGGCGCATAAGTCAAAATCCTTTGAGGATTTGAAAGGAGTAAAGCTCAGGAGGGACAACGTTCATATACATGCAGACAAGGATTCAAAGTTGTGAAGCTCGTAGAGGAAAGAAGACAAAGGTCGAGGTCTTTGAACATTTGGAATTCTTCCAAGTGTTGGAAGAAAAGCGCCAAAGCTCGGGAGGAGCAATAGCTATCGTCAGATCAACGAGAAGATCTGGACCATTGATGATTTCGCACCGAGAGAGCAACAGGAGGAGCACAAGAGCCGAAGAGATTCTCAGCCATCATATCTTAAGTTAAAACCTGACAGCCGTTGGATCTGTCGAGAGTTTCACGAGATTTAAACCTCGCAAGCAGAAGCGAAAGTCCCGAAGGGGTTGTATCGATATATCGACACTTGGGACTTCGGGGATCCGGAGGACGAGAGTCTGGGCACTCGACCTCATAAATCATGACAAGTGAAATAGATCTGAGTCGTCCGTCTGCGGGAGGACACATGTCACAGAATCATCCATTTAGGAGATTCGGGCAGTGAGATTCACAGAGGTGAGCATCTTGACTTTGCGAGTAGCGAAGTCCCGAGGAAATATGAGTCGTCTGATGGAAGGAGGATGCGTATCGCGAGATCGCCCATATTGGGGACTCGTACATCAGGAGTTAGAGAAGGAAGTCTCTTGAATTCGTGAGTGGCGAAGTCGCAAGAAGATCGGGACCGTCCATTTGAGGAGGACAAGTGGCAGAGATCTAGGGATCTCGCGAACTCGAAGGTTCGCATGGTGAGAACCCAGGATTTGGGTGCTCCAAGTCGTGAGTGGCTAAGTCGCAAGAGAATCGCAGTCCTCCATCTGAGGAGGACAGGTCGCAGCAATCGCGGAGTCGGCAAAGTGTCGAAGAGATCTAGGATTTGGGTCTCGCGAACTCAGAAGTTTGCAGGATGAGAGCCTAAGAGTTGGGAGCTCCAAGTCGCGAAGTTGCGAAATCGTGAGGAGCGGAGACAGTCGTTCGATCCAGGTCACAGGGGGACCGTTGGATCAGAGCCTCATCATGTGTATCGTGTATTTGGAGGTTCAGAGGTTGGGAGGACCTCGTCTTGACATCAGAAGTTGCGAAGTGTCGAGAGTCGAGGCACAAGTGTGGACACATAGAAGAACCACAAGGTGGGGCCCATGCGATTGGCAGGTGAACATGCATCGCCCGAGAAAAGGAGTCAACACTCTGTCTCTCGCGTCTCGGGGATTCGAAAGATGAGAGCACGGGAGCTTGACATTGAAACTTGCGAAGTGGTGAGTTGCGAGAAGTGCGAAGGGAAGGTCAAACCTCATTGATTTTCAAGTCTCGGGGATTCGCGGGATAAGGGAATGAGATTTCAACCCTTCGACTCGGCAAGGTGCTAGTAGCGAGAACGTGAGAAGAAAAGTTAATATCACTTCTCGGGGGTTCGTGAAGGGTAGGTGCCAAGGTTAGATGTTGAAACTCGTGAAGGTGCGAGTAGCAAGAGGTGCTAAGAGTTAATCCTAACCGGTGGTCACGCGAGGAAGGCGCTGACAGAGGAAGAGCCATACCCGTATCGGCATTTCAGGTATCATGAGATTTGAAAGGAAGAGTCGGGAGCCTCGACTCACGACCTTGCAAGTTGTGAATTGCAACAAGTGACTTTGTATTTGGCCCTTGGTCATAGCGTTGTGGTCGCTTGGGGAGATGGGAGCTTGCGCCTAGTGCTGTTTGCATAGGGAAGCTACCAAAAAGGACATGTGGATCGATAATTTGTGATTCCAGCAGGGAATCTAAAGAGCCGATTCGGCTTGAGGGAGATAAGGAACGATCCTGTGAGCGGATCTCAACCCGAGGGCTGATAGGTCTGCATCACCTAGAGAAATTATCAAATAGCCATTTCCCTATCTATTAAGCCCTAATTATTGAATTATTTGTTATAAAAATGTTTTATTTATTGGTTGGACAGGCCCTTTAATCATCGTATATACCCTTTAATTATAATTATACCTCATGTCTCCTATATATACCAAGGAAACGTAGTTTTAGAGATTATCTCATATTGTACATTTATTATATTGTAAAAGACGGTTGCCCCCTTGAAGAGGATTCTCATTCATTCTCAAGGCATGGAGTTAATTATACTTATATTTTTATGTTATATGGGTGTTTGGTGCATAACATTTAGTTTCAAATCATACGATCCTTGGGTTTGGCTACCTCAAACAAGTCATATTGGTATTTTATCTATAAACAATTTACTAGAAATTTTCATACCATGAAATTTTTGGGATCCTAAGGAGGAATAACAAAGTACATGTGGTAAAGATTTTAGTTCATTGTCCTCTATACACTTGAATATATAGGATATTTTTTTTTTGTCCTGTATACTTTTGAATATGCTATGTAAATTAGGGTTTTTGAACAATCCTAAAATAAGTCTCAAACAAGTCATCATGGAATTTTCACTATTGTCTTTTTCTCGATTGTTTCATACAGTAAATTTTTGGGGGACTATGAAGGTAGAGATGAGTGCCTATTGTAAAAAATTGATATTTTGGCTCACTATAATTTTCAAGATACTTTCTATGGAATTTAGGATCTTTGATTAGTTCTAAAATCAACCTCAAACAAGTGTTCCAGGTAAAATAGTCATATTTGATTCTAGAAAGATAAAAATTGAGTGGAACTAGATGTATTGAATAGAGTACAAATAATAGTGTTTTAGGTAAAAAAATTATAAGTATATATAAAAAAATTAAAACATGGTATTCCATAAAAGTTTTCTCTCCTAAAAGGGACAAAATCAACAAGTTTTGGGAAACTTAGTATAACATTTTCTTGGCACGTTAGAAATTAGTGAAACCTATTGCATTGTAAAGAAAACATATCAAGATACCACAAATAAAATTTTAGACTTATAGGTGCATAAATTTTAGATTTATATCAGGTGAAAGGTTGGCCTCCAGAGAAATCTCCAAATTTAAGGGTTTTTAAAAGGCATTTTAAATTGGAACTTGAATATTTTTTTATAAGAATATGTATTTGAGGTGATTCAAAAGGTGTGCTAAAGAGAAAAACAGATCATGACTCTAAGTAGATATTATTTTTATCTCACATGGAAAGAGGTGGTGGAAAAAAATCTATACCTGCTAAACCTATAAAGAACTCAGCCATGAGTCTTGAACAATGTGAAGACATAGGGAATAAGGTATCTTAGTTGAGAAACCAAGATAATGACATGAGTGATAATATGTTGAAAAATATTGATTAGGAATGTTCTCAATAATCCTTTAAAATGGAAGTTGAAGATAAAATGAAAAATTTGATGAAAAAGTGGCTGGATAAAAATATTGATTGATTAAAAAATTCCATGGAAAACATGATCTTACATAAATTATATGAGAGGATCCCTAAAATATATATTGTGACCCAAGGAAATAATGAAAATACAAAGAACAAAATTGTTAAACCTCAATCACATATGGGAAATATTTCAACAAATTTGGTAAACAAGAAAATTGAATACTATAATTATGATCATTCATCTATCTAAGATGCACATCATTAGGCATTCAAATCAGGACCAAGGAACTACTTAATTCCCAAGATTGATATGAGGAAGTTTGATAGTAAATATCCTATAACATGGATATTCCAGATGAAACAATTCTTTGATCTTCACTAAGCGCCAACTTTACAAAAGGTAACTTTTGCTTCCTTGTATTTAATTTTTACAGATGCATTGATAACACATTATGGGTATTTTATGAGAAACACATTATTTGTTCAATTGATAAATCTTCAACAAATAGGTTCAATTATAGAGAAATTAAACAGTTTCTATTAGAAAAACAGGACCGCAGAGCAATAAAATAAAACAAATGCAGAAACAAAACACAGAAGACACACAATACAAGAGAGACATAGATTTATGTGGTTCACCCAGTGTGGGCTACGTCCACCAGAGAAATTTCCAGGTCCTTCCTTTATTATTATCCAACAAATGAAGGGATACAACCTACAGCAAAACCCGTTGTAACTTCCTCTTCTTTCTCTCACAATCTCCTCTATCAGAATACAATATTCACAATCATCCATAGTCATAATACATTTCCCTCATAAAAGAGGGTTGCCTTCTAGGGAAAAAAACCCTAACATAATCTCTATCGTTAGATCTGCAACCTTATAATGAACGGTCCAGATTTACAATGAAATTACAATATACTTTTACAAGGCAATTTTTTCTTCGGGGGCTTCGCCCCCGAACCCCTGCTTGCTCCCAGACCCCCCAGCCGGGGGGATAGCCCCCCCGGACCACGCAAAGGGGGTACCCCCCCTCTGCACTCCCCCACGTGGAAGAGTGTACATACTTCTGGGGTATAAACACGGCTAAAAGTAAAAGACCTATAAATCAGGAAGATAATCAGGCTCCACAACCAACAATCTCCCACTTGGAGACTGATCTCAACAACTCCATCGCTGCTGTATATGTTGGATTCTGAACCTTCTTGGACCTGGCAAATTTCTCATATTCATCTTCATTATTGAAGACCAACTGAAACTGAGCAAGAACTCAGTTTCTCCCTGGTTACTCCCTTTGTTAACATGTCTGCAGGATTATGGCTAGTGTGTATCTTTTCCATCTTCAATTGTCCATCTTCCAAGGTGGATGGTATGAAGTGGTACCTCAACTGTATATGATTAGTATTTGAATGGAAGGATGATTTCTTTGCAAGGTGAATGGCACTCTGACTGTCACAGTACAACCTGTTGTTCTCCTGCTTCTTTCCCAATTCCTCCATAAACCTTTGTAACCAAATCATTTCTTTACTATCCTCTGTAGTAGCAACATACTCTGCCTCTGTTGTTGAAAGTGAAACAACCTTTTGCAGTTTCGAAATCCAACTTACTGTTGTTCCACCTATAGTAAAAACATACCCTGTGGTGCTCCTCCTGCTGTCTTTATCACCTGCCATA
>ML782892.1:176987-189516 GCA_009831015.1 Picea engelmannii | reverse complement strand
CAGAGTTACTTACAACCATGACCAAGCCATTCCAGCTTTCTAGCAATGAGCACAATATTAGAAGAGCCCTAACCTCATCATCAAAGTCCACTTTTACAGAACTTAGTTGATTAGTAACCGTATTAAATTCATTTAAATGATCTTCAATAGACCCACCTTCTGACATCTTCATATTAAATAATATCTTCATTAGAAATACCTTATTCGACGCCGAGGGTTTTTCATACAATTTGTCCAACGCATCCATCAAACCCTTCATTGTCTTTTCTTTCGAAATATTGAAAGCCACCGACACTGCCAGGCTCAGCTGTATTGTTCCTAGAGCCTTTCTGTCAAGAATCTCCCATTCTTCGTCCTTCATGGCCGCCGGCTTCTTTGCTACTCCACTCAATGATAGGAATAGATCCTTATGATATAAATAGTGTTCCATCTGCATCTTCCATAACTGGTAGTTTTGTCCATTAAATTTCTCAACCCTAAACTTTCCATCTTCCGACATTGCTCCCACTCGAACCAGGAACCCTCTTTTCCTGCAAGTTACCTTATGCTTTGATACTAGTTGTTAGAAAAACAGGACCGTGGAGCAATAAAATAAAACAAATGCAGAAACAAAACACAGAAGACACACAATACAAGAGAGACACAGATTTACGTGGTTCACCCAGTGTGGGCTACGTCCACCAGAGAAATTGCCAGGTCCTTCCTTTATTATTATCCAGCAAATGAAGGGACACAACCTACAACAAAACCTGCTGTAACTTCCTCTTCTTTCTCTCATAGTCTCCTCTCTCGGAATACAATATTCACAATCATCCATAGCCGTAATACATTTCCCTCATAAAAGAGGGTTACCTTCTAGGGAAAAAAACCCTAACATAATCTCTACCGTTAGATCGGCGACCTTATAATGAATGGTCCAGATTTACAATGAAATTACAATATACTTTTACAAGGCAATTTTTTCTTCGGGGGCTTCGCCCCCGAACCCCCGCTGGGGGCCCGCTTGCCCCCAGACCCCCCAGCTGGGGGGATAGGCCCCCCCTCTACAATCCCCCGCGTGGAAGAGTGTACATACTTCTAGGGTATAAACATGGTTGAAAGTAAAAGACCTATAAATCAGGAAGATAATCAGGCTCCACAACCAACAGTTTCAACATTAGAGTCTTGGAGTAAAGAACATTCCAGAGGATAATTTATCAAATATATTTAGGGTAATTTACATGAAATCATTCAACATGAGTTATCCAAGAAAATATCGGTGGCCACCCACCTATTCCATTGGTTCAAAACAAGGGTTTCCACCTTGGTCATTTTTATACATTTTTTTGAGTCTTAAACTTCCAAGGTTGTTTTGAGGCCCTAACAACATTTTTTGGGTGCGGCACAGTCATGCTATAGGATTTAACTAGAGTGTGATGAAAAAATGTGTATTCCTCGGATATTTATTTCCAACGAGCTATCATGTGCCTAAAATGGATATCGTATGCAAAATTTATGACCCTAGGAAGTTGATGTACCAACTTACCCCATCGGACCCACATGAATTTTGGCGTTTTATCTTCCGGGTTAGAGTTTTGGATTTTCTTTATGTTAAAAAGGCCTTTTGGAGCCTCATTGTAACCACCATATTCTTGAAATATCAAAAAGATGGTGGTTACAATGAGGTTCCAAAATTCCTTTTTAACATAAAGAAAATCCAAAACCCTAACTACGAATATGAAACGCGAAAAGTCATGTGGGCCCCGATGGGTTAAGTTGGCACATAAACTTCCCTGGGTCATGACTTTTGCATAGATATTTGTTTTAGGCGCATGATATCTCATTGGAAATAAATATCTGAGGACTACACATGTTTTCATCACACTGTAGATAAATCCTACAATGTGATTGTGTTGCACCCAAAAAATGTTGTTTAGGGCCTCAAAATGACCTTCAAAGTTTAAAACTCGAAAAAATGTAGAAAAATGGCCAAGGTGGAAACCCTTGCTTTGAGCCAGCGGAATAGGTGGGTGGCCACCAATTTTCGCCTGGATAATTTTACAATGAGGCTCCAAAAGTCCCTTTTAACATAAAGAGAATCCAAAACCCTAACCATGCAAGATGAAATTCCAAAATTCATGTGGGACCCGATGGGGTAAGTTGGTACATCAACTTCTCGAGGTCGTAACTTTTGCATACGATCTCCATTTTAGGCACACGATAGCTCGTTGGAAAGAAATATTTGAGGAATACACATGTTTTCATCACGCTCTAGTGAAATCTTAAAATGTGACTATTTTGTGCCCAAAAAATGTTGTTTAGAGTCTCAAAATGGCCCTGAAAGTTTAGGATGCGAAAATCTCTAGAACAATTTCCAAGGTGGAAACCCCTGTCTTGAGCCAGTGGAATTGGTGGGTGGCCATTGGTTTTCATCTGGATCAATGAGGTGCATTTATTGGAATCTATATTTTTGGATAATTCTTTAAATATGGCAAGGAGAGTTGAAAGTAAAAATTCGGCTACTAGATGGTGACCAATAACAAGTATAGAGAGAACCAAGTTTCCTCTCATAACCTTAGTCAAACTACAAGGCTGACACCTCATGTCCTCACCTCTAATTTTTTTAGTGTTGATTCATTCCCATACCAACCCATTGGAATCCTAAGTGTTTAAATTAGTTAATTTGTTTTCCTAACAAAAACTCTATATATAGTTTCCTTGAAAAACTATAATCGAATTTGACTGTTGTTATGTGGTGACTCATTGAAAACCTTGTACCATCTATCCATTCAATTATTATAAATTCATTGATAAGTGCACAAATTGATAGAAATATGATACCTACAAGTGTCAATGTATTTAGTGGTACGATGGTTTATGAAATGGGTACACATATCCCCTTTGTTAATCTAAGATTTTGATTGGTTCATAATCCAACCCATGACAATATTGAAGGTGTTTTTTTATCTCTATACAATGTTATATTGTAAAGTTTCCCATTTTCCTAGTTATCAACCTACAAATAATTTTGTTCCTGGTTGTGACAAGTCAACACTAAAGTGGGTCTCCAACCCTAAAAATATCCCTCAAATGTCTTAAGTTTCCAATCTCTAATACGATCTTGACATTTTGATCCATAGGAAGAGGGGCATTCACTTGACCATCTAGAAACTATTGGTTTACATTGGTAATTCCATATGATCCATATTGGATCACTATACAATTTTCCATCTATCTTGGTACTTTCTGGGTGGAAAAATTGGAGTAATTGTCTTGTAGGGCCCATTTTAGTGGTAGGTCCCAATTTGGAGATTTTGAGTCTAAAACCTTCCAGAGCCATTTTGAGGCATAAAATAGGACATTTTGGGGTAAAAAATTTGCAATGATAGCTCTTTTCCCATCAACATTGTTTTTCACACCATTAACTTTATAATGGTGTGAAAATCACCTGAATTGGAGTTCGTATATGAAAGGTATTCCTCCCACAAGTTGACCTACCTTGTTGACCACTATGGTATCAAATTGATGCCACATTAGCCTCCATTTTGCATGCATGCAAGGCTAGTCATGAGTGGAATTTCAAGAATATTATAGAAGGTACAAACCTTATCATAAATTTATGGTTGAGGATGCAAAATCCTTAACCCTAGATGGCTATCAGACTATGTTAAATACTAGGCTTCTAGGGGGAGAGGGGGTTCCATTATTCACCATTGTACCTATTCCATAGTTGAGTAGATCATATAGGAGTGGGATTTGAGATCATAACAGAGGAGGAAAAATATTTTGTACTATCCATTCATGCACTACTACATATGACCAAATTTTCCACGGTTTTTCATTGCTATTCCACACATATCTATTGCACTTTCCACAAAAGAAAACAATATTTTTCGTGGAAATGTTTTTGTTGCTATATCCATGCACTAGGTATTCGTGGAAACAACAACAAAATAAGGACACCATCTGGCATCATCCTAAAGAGAAGTAAACCTTCTTGCGAGAACAAAGCATGCCAATAGCAATGAAAAAGTGTGGCAATAGAGACGAAAAAGTGTGCCAGAGTAAAAAAAGCCACCAATGGCTTGCGACGTAGATGCCATACTTGCGACGAAAAATGTGGCAACTAGTGACGAAAAAGAGTGGAAATAGTGACGAAAAAGGGTGGCAGAGTAAAAAAATCCACCAATGGCTTGTGATCTAGATGTCATACTTGTGACGAAAACACGTGGCAAGTAGCGACGAAAAAGCGTGGCAATAGCGACGAAAAAGCATGGTAGAGTCAAAAAATGCACCAATGGCTTACGACACAGATGCCATACCTGCGATAAACTTACGTCGCTATTGCCACACCTTCTGTAGGATTTAAAAAAAGAAAATTGAGAGCTTTCCCTTGCTTTGTAGGAAATCTCCTATCACATCCTTCTGTGTGGATAATGAAACCTCTGTTATGATTTTGAAACACGGTTCTATATGGGCCAAGAAGGGACAAGACTATAATATAAAACACTCACTAGTCTCTAGCCTTAATGTCTTATGTACATCACCAAACAATCTTCGTAAGTGGATATATATTTCTTGGGCTTCTTTTTTTATGTCATTTATTAGGATCCATATATTCTGAAGGGTTTTCCTTCCTATGATTCATCATTGAGTTGAATTTTTCACATGTTATAGAGGATGGCTCTAACTGGTTCTTGTATAATGTAGGGCTCTTTATAAAGCTATGTTTTCTTTCCCCTTTGCCAAAATAACATTTTTTAAATCATAATTTGCACATAAGATAAGCCATAGAAACCCGACGTCAACCTCTTGGGGCAACATTTTGGAACTTTAGGTCAATTCATTGAGTTGGATATGATTTTTCTAGGCCTCCAAAGGCCAAGTGTCTTCAATCCAAGCCTCTCCTCCATGATCCAAGAGATCTCTCCTTCAAAACGTGCCAAGTGTCTGCAATCACCACCAAACCCTAGCCCTAGGGTGATGTCAAGCCCTCAAAGGTGACGTTTTAGCCTCCAAAGGAAAGTTGTTTGGATTATAGGGGATAGGTGAGATCCTCCAAGGTGTCTCTTAGGCCTCCAAACGCATTCCATCATCATCTGATGTGTGGGCCCTGGTATCCAACCTGTGGGCTTCAAGCCCCAAGGAAGCCCAAGCTAGAATTGTTCTTCCAAATATGTCCACCAAACAAGGTCCTGGAAAGACAATGAATACGCCCTTCAAAGATAGAAATTCAAATGCATCATGATGAGTAAACCAAATCAATAAAAGATCCATCCAAGCATGTATATAAAAAACTACCTCATCAAAATAAACAAGTCCTCAAAGATCCTATGCAATTTTCCAAGTTTAGGTATGGGAGGGTTGACAAAGCTACCTATTTGGTGAATCGTACCTCAAGTTTAGGAGTTTTTCCCAAGTGGAACCCTCTCTAGGTCATGCGAATGGAGTGACATGGATAAGGGAAATAATTTTGGGCGTGGGGTTCATGAAATACAAGGGGTTGTAGTGTCTAATTTATGGGTTCCTTTGTAGAGGGTGTGTTGCACCTTCATTTTCAATGCAACCTTTTTTTAAGACCATTTACTGTCATTCATTTATTAAGGTCCAAACACTTGGTACTCCCTATGATGAATCGATTAGCTTCGGGGGTAGTAACAAAGTGTCACTTGAAGGGAGAAATACACATGGTTCCATGGGGGTATAGTTTATCTTGTAATGCACCTTGTGTAAACCCCTCAACAAGTGAGACATCCATAATTATGTGTTTGCTTTTGAATGTCTTTGATTTTCTAGGAGAACAATTTCATTGCACTCAAGACCTATTTGGGAGAGCATATCGAAGGTTCATAATAGGATTTTATATTTTTCTAGCTACCTTCCCTCTGTGCCTTCATTGCCTTCTTCCCATGAAATGAGGAACAATCCCTTCTTGGGTCAGTACACCCAACAATCCCAAAAGGTAAGGAGATGAGGGGATGAAGCATGCAAAGTAGAAATTATGGACAATAATGGAACGATGGTTCGTCAAGAGGACCTCCTAGTAGAACACCTATCCCTAAGGGTGACCCACTTACTAGGGCGCAATGTCAACCACCAAAGTGAAACAAAGGAAAAATAATAATTTCCAAGAAAACACTACATAATCAAAAACAATTTAAGATACAACAAACTCAAATTCCTCAAATATTGAAATGAAACTCACCATAATACCTTATTTGTACCACATAACGAAAGACCCAATGTCTTCTGGAAGCCAACTTATGTTGTGGATACCCTCACGATGAACTTGGAACTATGGTGGTGAAGTGGATGCATGTTTGTGCAAGTGGACATTGTTGGTCAAGTTGTCTCTTGGTACTCCATGTATGCAACCTGATGGCCTCAAAACATCATCTCCTTAGTTATACCTAGGAGTTGGGGATAACAAAACTCATTCAAAAAACCTGTAGGCGAGGTGGATATCCAATATATATTCAAGCATGAAAGGTATTATTTGCATAATGTAGATTGATAATAAATATCATAAACCATATATGGCTATACTTAGAATTCTTTAATCATATTACAGATATTGTAAAAAAATTCATGACAAAATACAAAATGATAACAAATATCCTAGCTTGTTTACAAATGTGCAGAGAGTGTCATTCATGACAATATACAAAATGATAGTAAATATTATAAGTTGTTTAGAAATGGTTGAAACATAAAATGATAAAATGAAAGATGCAGAGGAATATTGAAGAAAGATAGATAACTTCAAATGGTAATGAGAATGGAAGTCACTACTATTTAAATATTAACACAAGTATCACAAACATAGAAGATGTATGGAGGTCTTTAGGCATTAATGATATGACAGAATACGTGCTAGGCATTTGGCTAATGAATCCAATAATTTGAAACTCATTCATGAAAATTGTAGTTGAGGTGGAGATATATTCAAGCATCAAAAGTATTCTTTACATAAATCATATTGATAATAAATATCAAAAACCATATATGGCTATACTTAGAATTCTTTAATCGTACTATAGATATTGCAGAAACATTCGTGACAATATACAAAATGATACTAAATATCATAACCTATTTATAAATGTTCAGAGAATCCTTGCAATATCAATAGCCACAAGGAAGTTGTATCATAAATTATTTATTAACTGTGAACACAAAAACATTGTATATAGGATGTATAAATTCCACGAAAAAAAAATGGAATAAATAAGAAAGAAACAATAAAAAGCGATGAAAGAAACAAGAAAGAAACAATAAACAAAGGAAGGTTGGTTATGCAACCATGTGTGGTTAATCCTTTGGTATAAACTTGGATCTTCAATAATAGAATGACCCCTTGGGATACAAATAAACTCAATATCCAGGCTATACAAATTCCAAACTTTTCTGATTCTTGACCGCTACCTTTTATCCTTTTCCTGATTAATGATTTGTAGCCTCTTTTTGTGTAACTACTTTCTAAAATTATAATGGGAGATAAGATGATTTGGGGCATATAGACACCTCAAGAAATTGGTGTCCTAATATTGCCACACAAAAAAAAAAAAATGATGTTATTTAACCTCCAACCATTCCAGTTGTAGCAATAGTTTACTATTTGTCCTATCTCTCCCAAAGGTTGAGTAGATTTTGATGCTTTTTGTATTCGTCCATGAACTTTAAAAACTAATCCTTAAACTCTTTGACATGATGCCACTTGTCATTTTTTTCTATATTTTTTAAACTTGTGAACTGGATTAGATCATTTTTTCTTTAGTCAATATGTAGCCACATCCGCTCATTGGATCCACCATTTCTAAAGTTCTACTCATATCTCCAAATTTTGCAAATCCATAAATTATGGTGGTAAAGTTCACGGTGATGGTATTGATCAAGAGTTCTAATGACATGGTCTATGTTACCAGCTTTACAAAATGCATTTGAAATAATGTTATAATCTATAAAATCAGGCTTGAAACCTTCTCTCATAATCTCTTTTAAAATAAAATGGAAAAGGAATTTGCATGGTCATTTGATTGCACATATCCATTAATCAACATTGAATACATCTTTGTGTTGTGTTTTATATCATAAGCCTCCATTCCCTTACTCATATCCATTTCTTTATAAGCTTATAACATTTGGTATAAAGATGCATACAGCACCCATAGTTGATAACTGAAGGCTCCATGCTTATCATATTTGGTAACAAACCCTTCTCTAATTAAATGAACTCTTTGTCTCATTAAAAATTTTCACACAGTTCTATAATAGGATTTCATGTCAATTATCTTACTAAGAATAGATTTTCTATCCGCTACATTTTCTAAAGGATTATGAAGTGCCTAATAGACCTCATTTATGCAAAAAGAGTAAAGGAGGATATGTGACCTAGGCATCGCTATTATTGGGAGAATTTTTTTTTGTGGAATGATATTCAAATGATCTATAATGAGAATGCTCTATCACACACATCAACTAAACCGAGTTGTAGTTTTTTGCTTCTATGCCAGGGAGTACATTTGAAAAAGTGGACACATGTAGTTTCAACAATAGACATAAATATGTATAGTGAATTGTAAACTCTGCAAGAAAGGAATACCACACCTTTAGAAATGCAATAGTCAGTTTCTCTTAAATGATAACTAGCTTATATAGAGTTTCCAGAACTTTGGGAGGATGATATTGATTTGTGCTTTTTGTGCTACTCATTTTGATCGAATTTGAAGGTACTCTTGTAGTAGATGTCATATATGTTAACTGGAAAAAAAAAAGATACAGTCAATTAACCTAGATTTGGCACCTTCAACTTCTTTTGTTTAGTGCTAATAAAAATCTAGTGGCATGCTTCCCAACAACAAAAGAGGGGGCTGATGTGATTAATCATCTCCATAAATATGATTGCACTCTTTCCCGATGTCCTTGGGAGGAGATAGAGTGACACAATGTTATCCTCATTAACACAATAAAACTTCTGGAGTTGTTTGGATGCAAAGATGAGAGAATGAATGGCAGAAACAAACTGAGCCATTGCAACCATTTAATAAAATATTTGAGTTATTATATGATTAGCATTTCCCATCCTCCATAAAAAGGTCAAAAGAATCCAGTAATCCTTGGGATCCATATTCCATTATCTATTCATGACTAGCTACCCCAACATATCCACCTTCCATTATCTGGTCATGACTAGTTACCCCTCCAAATCCACCTCTTTGACTACCTACAGGAAATGCACCTTCAATTCATAACCCACCTGAACTGCTTAGTGATTCTGTAATTTCAGAAGCTGCTTCAAGAGGAGTTGTGATCATGTTTACATGACATAATGGATAAGTTATCGAAAGTTTAAGTAATCTTGCACCAAATAAGTATGCATGTGGTTCATCATAGATATTAAATTTAGTGCCTAGAAAATCAAAGCTTAGTTTTCATACATAATTATCACTTCCTTGGTCAATCTCTATTCGGAAGATTCAAATATCTAGATTGTCAAGGGGTCCCTTATGCGATACATGTACTTTTATTCCTATATGCAAAATTATGATAATTGTGGTTGAGGATTTCAACATTAGATACATGGAAAAAAGTATGGTTCAAGCTCTAGCATTGTGGTTGAGGATTTCAACACTATTTTGATAAACTCAAAGAAAAAGGGAGGTAATATAGTTCATGACCCCATGAGAGAAAGAATGGAGGACTTAATTTTTTATTAGTATCTTTCAGATGTAAAACCAGCCAATGGAAAGTATACTTGGAGTAACAAAAGAGTGAATCCTATTTTCATTGCGGCTCATTTGGATAGGTTTCTCATTCATAGTGATTTTTAATCTCTGATTATATTATCTCGTATAAAATTATACCTTTTGTTGTCTTTGATCATAAGCCTATTGGTCTAACCTTTGAACCCTTAGAAAATTTTGGGCCCATTCCTTTTAGATTTAACCCTCTTTGGCTTCAAAAGGAGGAAGTTATGGCTCTTGTAGAGGATACTTGGGAGAAACCAATTATAGGGTCTATGAACTATATCTAGGAATATAAACTAAAGGTAGTCAAACATATTCTAAAATATTGGGTTAAAATATTATATATTCCTCTAGAGCAAGAAAGGAAAGAATGTCAAAAACAACTATAAGGAATACAAAAACAAATGGAAGAGGAGGAGGTCATTGGGCACATGTTATAGGAGGAAAGAGACACAAGCCAAAAGTTTCACGTGGTCTTTAGAAAGGAGGAAAATGAATGGTGATTAAGATCATGGAGCCTTTGGTTGAAAGTGAGAGATCTAAACACTTATTTCTTTCACAAGAACACTAAAGCACGGGAGAATAGGAATATAATTAAAATAATGTACTTAGAAAGAGGGTAGAAGATAGAATATTTCACAAAAGTGAAAGAAGCAGCTAGGAAACACTTTGAAGAACTTTATGCAACAGAGGAAGAAGAAGATAGAGAAAAATCCAAAGAAATCATGGAACACATAGACTAGACTAAGAACATATTGGTTTTTTTTGTAGAGTATTTTTTGAGCATAGGCATGTAGCAACTTCCTCTATGAAGGAAAAGGATTTTGAATCTAATAGATAGAATAATAACAAATTTTATTTTTGGAAATCCCAAGCTAGGTGCAACAACCCGCAAACTACACCTAACAAGAAACTTGGGCCTCAACCTAGAGTGAAGAAGACATCCCAAAATGGAGGTGCCTACCCTTTCTTCCAACACACAATGAGCCATTATATTATTAGGGAGGAAGGATCAACCTTCAACATAACCTATGAGTTTAAATTTGGATCCACTCAAGGGAACGAGGAGAGAGATCCACATAAGGCGAATGTCACATTAGGGCACAAGGTCCCGCGACCATATGGATTTGCACAAGGGGAAGAGAGCATGTATGTAGAGTTGGGAGTCCTATGGCCATACAACCATATGGTATCTCATGGGAATGGTTGTTTGGACGCTTTAATTCTTAGAAGGGTGGATCAAATTCTTTTGTACTTAGAGGGAGATCACTAGTTTGGGCCATTGAATAAGAGGATCATGTGTACGCAAGGAGGACTTGTTCTCCACTAGAGTATTTTCTTTTGAATTGTGGATATTTAATTGTATCTAGTTGGAATGTTGTGTCCTAATTGATTGGAAAGTTTGAAGGGGTTGTAGACCCAAAAGTTAACTCACAAGAATAATGGTCACCATTATCTCCAAGAAAATTGTCGGATTCACTTGTGCCCAGAATGATTTGGTTGCCAGTTTGTATGTGGATACCAATACCCAGATGGTTGAGATGCCTTAGGATGTGTAGGTTGAGGGAATTTCAAAAGAAATAGCAATAGTTTCAAAGGAAACACTACATGGCGTAGAAAATGTTGGGGAGGGAGGGTAAAATTGCAGAATTAAAATGGCTTGAAATAAAATGACATGAAGCAAATAAAACTATTGTAATAAATTGCATGAAACTACTACATGAACTTGTAAACTACTATAGAAATAAGAATATCATAGAAAAGAGGGTTCTTTTCATTCCCTTGAGTGGGACCTACTCAAGGTCTCTACAATAACCCTTGGTGAAACCATAAGTTCTCAAAAATGTAGTCTCCTTATTAAGAAATTTAACTCGTGACAACAGTGTGTCCTCTACAATTCGAATTCACTATCATAATTATGAAAGTATTATTCCAAAGACAAACTATGTACCAATCATTAGATCAAAACCTCAAGCATGCTTAAATTCATATAAAATAAAAATTAAGCCAACATATATCACATAAACTCATCAACTCAATTACTCATAAAATTCAATATGCATGGGGAGATAAATGGTCCTAGAAAAATGCCAAAGTATATTTGTAGGTGAAATATTTCAATGGTTGATCATGGGAATTATTGGTCAGTTGTGACTAATACTCATGGATATGGGTCATAGATTAATGACTTACTCTACGCAGTTAATCCCGAAAATGATATCTAATATGTTGCACTGTGGAAGCCCCTCTATGATCAAAATATGTTTATGTGTTTATATATTATTGCATGTCATTTTATAAAATTACTTATATCTCAAAAATATATTGATAGGTCACAACCTAGCGAGACACCAAATTGATGTATGAGACCCACTTGTTTGTGGGACAATGAATAAACCCTCTATGAATACCACAAACATAGGGTTCTCATACATTAATTTGATGCTAATAATGTCCTAGAAATTATGAATATATTAATAATAATCAAAATTGTATTTTTACATTTCTATGTCTCCATAAGTTCTACATTGAGTTCTATACTTTAAAAAACATGTCAAAACCCTTACCTTATCATTGTCCTTTTGCTAGATCCATTAGCCCATACAAATTGATAAAATTTGTCCACGAGATGCATTTCCATCACCAAGACCTGCATGAATCATAAAATACAAATTTTTTATATGAGTAAATAATATATAAGCAAATAAACAGGCGTTTAGTTATGTAAAATACTCTAGAAAAAACTTAAGTGGTCGCATACCTTAATGAGCTTCTCTTTGTTTCAAGAATATATCATTGTCTAT
>ML782892.1:155107-168586 GCA_009831015.1 Picea engelmannii | reverse complement strand
TAAGGCGGATGTAAGAAGACCTAATAGAAGCTTCCGCTTCTAGAAGGATCTTCCTCTAGATGCTTCTCTTAATAGACATAGTTAGTATAAATAAGGGTCGAGGGTATGAAAAACCCTAGCTTGGATATTATTGTAACAGAGAGATGCTCGATTGGAGGTTGCCCCCTCGAAGAGGCCTGTGAACATTGCTATATGATTCAAAGTGTTATTTCTGTTGCTATTTCATATATCATTTCTGTGTATTCTGAAGATTATGCTGGATATTTTACTGTTATTCTGTCATTTCTAGCATTTCATTTATGTTCTTCATATTTTATATATCTGGTATCTTGCATTTGGAGTAACCCACAATTATCCTGATGTTGACACGTAACCCCTTGGTGAAACCGTGGTTTGGATTGCGGGACCGCCTTGGGAAATTATCTCCCGTGCAACTTGGTTCCCCGCAATGCCTCCTATTCCTTGATCTCTCTCTCCCATGGTATCCAATAGTTGTGACCTTAACCCTTGCTTCCTTTACATTGGATGAACCATGTTCACCTGTCCTCTGATCCAACAATCCTGGATCTCTCTTGATCCTACAGTGGTGATCTCTCTCAAATTAGAAGGGGGATGGTCACGATCCTTCGAATCCCTTACAACTGATCTCTGACGATCTAACTCCTACGTAGATTCTACAACGCCATTCCTCCTAATATTTTCAACTTCATGGTCAGAATTTGATCTCAACCACGAGACTCTGACGAACAGACCCAACCCATATCGGCCCGATGTTTCAACCAGAAGCTCTGATACCAATCTGTAACATACCCGACCACCAAGAGGTTGGGCTATGCCACTTAAACAGGTTGCAACACACCCAACCACCCATAGGCTAGGCATGCTACAGTCCCAAGACTTAGTTCTCTGATCCAAATTAAAAAACAAATGGCTTCTCAACAATGTTAGAAGCATGCACACCACATGCATAAGACAATATCCATGTCACAACATAAAATAGATAAACAATGTTCCATGCACAAAAAATAACCAATAGAAAGGCACATTAGAATATATATCTCAGAGATAATTAAATACACATCGAAATACATTAAACAGAAAACACATAGAGAACTTATCTTTGCAAGTAAATGTCCACCAACTAGTTGCATACCAAGGACGTTCCTCCCAACCATAGACATTGTTGTTCATTTACTCTCAACAATAGGTCACCCCCGATCCAGGGCTATGAATCCACAAGGACGGTTCCTAGGCCAAGTATAAATACACAGGAGTTGGCTAAGTAGCTCTCAGGTTTCACAGCCTCATAACAATCCTAATTTTCGTCTCTCTTTCCCACTCATCCTACACAACCCCAAGAAATGAACACCTTTCTCTGTCATGCAGTCCCTAAGGTTGTTCCATTTCTCTCCAGGGCTCTAGTGCTACTGGTCAAGAAATATTCCTACTGGAAATTCCAAGGACTCTCAGTTGTGGATAGTTACATCTGAACTTCCATCAAGTTCATGCACACATGCATCCATTCCCTCCTAGAATGATCAGTAAATCATTACATCCATTTAATGATGGATCTCCTCTTCCTACCATTTGTTTCCATGCTCACCCCAAGAGCACACGAACTATCATCAGTGAGTGAAGAGGAAGAAGAATGAGAGAACCAGTGAGAAGAGGATGAACTAAGGGAAGAACACCCCCAAAACAACCCCCAAAGGATGTTTAAATAATTACATGAATATAAGAACCACATGGCCTCCCTCCCAAGAAGCTCATATAATTGCCTCTTCTCCATAAAATCAATTATGGGTAAATAAAATAATAATAACAAGACTTAGCCCCTCAAGCCCCCTCTCTCTTGGAATCATAGCCCCCTATCTCTTTTGTCCTTGTCGATCTTACATCCAACAATATATTTTATTAATGTATAGGAAGTGTTACATTTCCTAGGCATTATGTCCCCTTTTCAAATTTACCGGCTCACCAGCCTAAGTCATATTTACATAATACATTATAGTTTACAACGGTTAGAACCGGGATGTTACAAGTACGTTCATCTCCGAAGTCATGTGGAGTCCTAGGATCTATCTCATCATGCTTCGGCGTGTCATTCTGGTCAACATCATTGCGCTCATCAATGGATTCGAGGGGAACCTCGGGAGGGTAAAAAATCCTCACTTGTATTTTTCTATGTCGAATTTTTTGTTGCATTGGACCATCACTGCTACCTATAGCAGTTGCAGGCTCAGCAGGTTCCCGGGGCACGGGTTTTAAAAACTCCTACAAACAAAAAAATTTACTTTATCAAATCATATAGAAAATATAAAACAAAAAAACAGATATGAAGTTGTCATAGCTGATAAAAATATGTGAAGATGCCACTTACCCCAAAATTAGTTATTAGATTTTGTAGTCTATGTTTTCCTTCTTCAAGGCCTTGACAGTTGTTATTGGGTTAGTGGAATAAAATATTTCATCCTCAAGATCCTCAGTGGGTGCCTTCACACATTGACCATGCCACAATACATTGATGAATAAAATTAATGAGATGAACTTTAACATTTGAGAAATTTAGTTATCGTAGTCATAAGTTATTATTATATTTAACATTTACTTGTTGAGGCACAACGGGTGCCTTTCCATGGTCACCCTAGACAGATGTAGCAAGTGATTTTCCATGGTCACCCTAGACAGATGTTGACACAATAGATCAATCAACAAAAGTTATGAAATTCACCTGTAACATTAAAAAAATGAAATATTGCAGTAATATCAGAAAATAAATAATGAAATTTCAGAAATTTAGTTGTGTAGTCATAAGTTGTTACTATATTTAACATTTACCTATTGAGGCACATCGAATGCATTTCCACACTCACCCTAGACAGATGTAGCGGTTGATTTTCCACGGTCACTCTGGATAGACGTTGAGACAATAAATCAATCAACGCAAGTTATGAAATTCACCTGTAACATTAAAAAAATGAAATATTACAGTAATATCAGAAAACAAGTAATGAAATTTCAGAAATTTAGTTGTTGTAGTCATAAGTTGTTACTATATTTAACATTTACATGATGAGGCACAACAGGTGCATTTCCATGGTCACCCTGGACAGATGTAGTGTGTGATTTTCCACAGTCACCCTGGACAGATGTAGTGTGTGATTTTCCACGGTCACCCTCGATAGAATTTGACACAATAAATCAATCAACAAAAGTTATGAAATTCACCTGTAACATTAAAAAAATGAAATATTGCAGTAATATCAGAAAATAAATAATGAAATTTCAGAAATTTAGTTATTGTAGTCATAATTTGTTACTATATTTAACATTTACCTGTTGAGGCACAACGGGTGCATTTCCATGGTCACCTTGGACAAATGTAGCATGTGATTTCTCACAGTCACCCTGGAAAGATGTTGACATATTAATTAATCAACAAGAGTTATGAAAGTAATTGTAACATTAAAAAAATGAAATATTGCAGTAATATCAGAAAATAAATAATGAAAAATGAAATATATGCAGTAAAAAATTGAAATATTGCAACGATAAATTATAACAATGATTGATAAAAGGTTGATTTGAATGGTATGTAATATATTTACCCCCATAGCTGCACCCCCTCCATCTATTCAATTTAAGTTGTGATCGATCAAAAACTCTTCACTTGGAACTATTGTTTCTGTTGCACATACAAATATATGATTTCCTTCGCATCCCTCAAATATGCAATTCGGTTTCTTAGTTTTTTCCACTGGTCATGTACTATTATAAATCCTGCAATGTTTCTAGAAGATTTTGGCCTTCCATCAATTTACATAGTTGCCCCTTTATTTTGATTGTTATCTACTAGTTGTATATAATTTGAGACAACTATGTATCTCCGCATAATTTGTGTATATCAGACCAACATCAACCAGTGATTGTATTTGTATAATGGTCCAACATACTCCATCAATTCAGTTACAGTGTCATAGCTGACCTTTATTCCATCCATCAAAAATAACCCCAATCCATGTAAGGACGAAGGAGCAATGCAATACATCCTCCCACTGTTGAATAAATCAGTGTCCACTTTAGGTAGCTCCTTAGGTTCCCATTGTTTCACTAGATGTATATACTTCAAGGGAAACTCAATGTCACCTATGCTCTTAGAATCATAAGTACATGACCCTCCATTGGAAATAAAAAATTGCATGTGTATACAAAATATTTTCCTTACCTTTTCAAATCTAGTTGATCTAGAACCAGTAGATCTAGTACAACACGTCTCAGTTTCAACATCTTTGAGTATATCTTGATCATCACTTGAGGAATATATATCCGAAAGATACCTATTTGGTGGTACCTACACTCGTTAAAACAAGAAGATAAGTTATTGTGCGAATATAAGTTTGTGGTACCAACACTCGAAAAAATGAGAAGATAAGTTAGCGAGCAAATATTTAGGGAACCCATGTTTTTCTTGGAGAATATACTTGATTCTATTGTATGTAAAAAACTTATTGGGTTTCTTGTTTACTTGATTCATATCATACTTGGCATCCCATTATTGTTATCTTGGTATGCTTTGGGCTGTGAGTCGTCTCTTTTATAGAATGGCCTAGATTGTAAGATTTGTGAAAACCATGGAAGAATTTAAGATGAAAAAGGTTCTTGGTGACCCTCAATGGTACCCAATCATTGAAATTCATCTTCTAAGCAAGGTTGAATGACACATCTTATTATCTAGGCCATTCTTGAATCCAAAATCAATTCCATACTTAGCCTTATCATAACTTGTGTTATACCTTCATTTACTTCTTATTTTCTTTCAGACAATGGATATGTCAAAACATGCTATTGAAGAACTTTAAGAGTTCAACAAGGATTTCCTAATTCTTGACACATTGTTAAATACTTCCCTAATTGGCTTGTTATAATAAGGTAGCTTTTATGAAATTGGATTCTTCGTAACTTGAGGGTCTTCACTCTTCTTATGACATTCATTTGTAACTCTAGGAATTATGGGCTCGGGTAGTAAGAGAAAAACAAATTTCTCCAGATTCAATGGAGGGTTGGATAAGGAATTCTATCAATAATTTAATCAATGTATCCATCATCTATAAAGCAATGATTTTGGCCTTCCCCTCGGTTGGAAGAAATATTGTATGATGTTTTGGTAGAAGAACAAATCTACAAGTAGGGATGGAACCATGGATAGGTAGTGGTGAAAATTACATGCTTCCACATCATATCATAATGTTTTTAGGGTCTTGAGGATTTTATAATTTTTCCTAGAGAGCTAACTTGAATAAAAATACTACTTGTCACCAAGGTTGGCTTACCCAGAGTGACCTAGTTTTTGGGACAGAGATGTTGATACTTGGGATAGATATGTTGGAAGTCTCAAATCAAGTTTTGTAAGGATCAAGGACAAGGAAGATACATTAGTCTAGTCTTTGAATCCAATAAGGTATTATGATCCTAGAGAAGGATATAGGGACTTGGTTGCATGAGGGAATGAATATCCTTCACAATGGTGATGGAAAATGTTATGGTGGTTGAAATTCCTATCTAAGTCACAATTTGTTATGTGGAATTTACTAAATAATAAAGTACTCGCCTAGGATCCCCCGGGGTGTAGAACAATGAGTTCAAGTGTAGCTCAATGGATATGTTATTGTCTCCCGTGCAAGCCTTTTTCATTAATGGAGAGAGTTATAGAAGCAATGTGGATCATTTCTCTTCTCACACTATTCCTCTTCTGATCTCCAAATCCATCGACATTCTCTTTTCCCAGTTACGCATTGCAACTTTGTAGGGCGGGGAATTGAGTGTTCACAACATTCCTCACACCAACATGTAATATTGTGATTGTTGATGCACTTTAGGATGGGAGAGATAATTAGTGAACTTCGTAGATGAATGTGACAGTGCATGAGAGAAATTACAGAGGTTCAAGGAAACATCACAAAGGCTTATCAAGAAACTAGGAAACATCTCAAAATCCTTGGCTAAGTCATTGATTTCAAAGAATGATGGAACTATCCCATCATTTTCTTATGGATATGGGGGCATCCATGAATGAAGTTCAATTAAGAAAAAGGGAGGTGTTCTCCATTATGCTTTTCTCCCATTACATTAATCAACTTTAAACTCATGATGACTCTATCTACAATAATTCTTAGTTTGATGGGCTCAAAAGTACTATGGGTTATGGCCCTTAATATGTCACAGTCTCTAATGCTACCAATTGTCAATGCTTTTGATTAATAAGAGCATGAAAATCCAGTCCAAATTCTTTCTATGCCTAGTTTTATTTGGATTGAAGGGTGGGATAGGAGAGAAATTTCTTCCCTGCCTTGAGCCTCTAGTTTATATGGTTTGGCCATAAGATCTTTCTCTAATCATCTCATTCTAGGGAAGGTAGTGACTGGAGTCCTTGAAATTTCCTTAATAGGTCCTAGTTCCTTATGGAAGACCCAGTTGATTTGGGAATCTTTGAAATTATGGGAAGGATGGCATAGTCATGTGGGGAGAATTGGAGTGTAATGAGTGAGTTATTGTAGGTCAACAAAAGCATGAGACGATGTGAAAAAGGGTTAACAAAATCCCAACAGTATGTGGTAACCTTGGCCCTCTAGTGGAAACATTGTCAAGAGGTGTGGGGGGGAAACTTCTTGGTGGAAATTCAAGAGTGAGACATGCATGTTGTTTATATTGATGCTTAATCAAGGAAAATGTAGGGACTAGAATGAGAGTTTAGGGAATTTAACTAGTTGCAAAGAAGCAAGTATTTAGAATTGGAACTTCAATTGGAATTTGTAGTTATTTTGATGACTTGTATTATTGGTTTCTTTAATCTCTCTCTCTCAAGATTCTCTAATCCCCTACTCCTACCTTTAACTCATCTAGATTGAAGGAAGGAATTATGCGTGCTCAATGCAAACCCATTTGAAATTGGAAACTACGATAATTGGTATACTCATTGCAACACAATTAGAAATGGATTTGTGCTATGAGGTGGGAAACAAGGAAAAATGTGGTATTTAGTTCTCGATTTAGGGTTTTAAAATGTTGGAAAAAATTACCCAATTTGATGACTATGTTGGCCTCCTCTATCGACACTAGGGTTGGTTGGCCTCCTCTATCAATGCTCCTCTGTCACACAAGGGTTGGTTGGCCTCCTCTATTATTAACGCTCATTTTTCTCTCTCGACCTCCTCTATCACTCTCAGCCTCCTAGCTCGCTCTCTGTCCTAGCTCGCTCTCGGCCTCTTCTATCGCTCTATGTCGATGGAGAGCTCAAATGCGGTGAGGGCCAGCCTCCTAGCTCACTCTCTATCCTAGCTCACTCTCTATCCTAGATCGCTCTCGGCCTCCTCTATCTCTCTCTTTCGATTGAGATCTCAAATGCAGTGAGGGTGTAGGCGCGGGTTGACGTAGATCGCTCTCTGTCCTAGCTCAAATGCATTTTGGTTTGGAGAGGTCATGATCACATTACGAGGGACATTTGTTTTAATTTTGGAATATGTATTTTTTTTTGTTTTCTTTTAATGTTTAATTATACATTGTTTTTTTATTTAATCAATATATATATATATATATAGTTTGGCATATGTATTTTTATTTTGTTTTTTTTTAATGTTTTATTAATTTTAAAATTAATAATAACAACATTCTAAGAAGATCCCTCTAGCTAAGAAATCATGTGTGTGTTGTATGTGTTATATGACTAAAACATTTACTATAGATGGTTCTCAAAGTAGGATTGTCCCCAATTTGGGAGTAATATAATGAATGTAGTCTAGATCACTTTGGCCGACAAGCCTCTAGTGGGGTGTATGTATTCTTACATGTAGAAAATTTAGTATAGAAAGTTATAAAAATAGGTTTTCCCCCGGTATAGAAGTATCACAATGGACTGTGGTTGAAAAACAACAATATAGAAAGATCATCTTCATTGAAAAGCCATGAATAGGGTGTATTTATGTTTCCAAATATTCTTAGAGCTTACGCCTAGACCTAACAACATCAAGCAACCCATTTATTGAGGCCCTGTTGCTAGCCCCAATTCCATATTGGCTTGCATAGGTGAGACAACCATGAGAGTCAAAACATGTTTATTAAGGATTTGAAATTTAGTAAGAGAAATATCACCCCCCTCACTTTACCATCAAACCAAGATCCCAGTGACATATTAACACGTCTTAACACAACATTTTCCTAAATTAAAGAAATTATACTAGATAGAGAGATAACATATCTTTAGACTAAAGGCTTCTTTTAGTTGATTGAGAATAAGTTCCCTCCTGGATTTTGGGATAGCTTGGATTTTGCAAGAAGTTGAACCTACGCCTCCATGAAAACAAGGGGTTTGAACTTAAGGACCTTGATCGTGATAATCTCCAACAAGCATGAGACTTTATTTTTAAAAACCACCTCCCTACTCATCTCATTTTCAAACATTGGGAAACTAGTTGCAAAACATAATTTCTTCAATAGTGAGAGATCCTTCTCCTTAAATTTATCTCATTGGTGGGCATGCAATTCTTATGTGTCCTTCAAATTATCCCCAAACTCAACTAGCACATGATAGATATTCTCACAATTGATTTTATTAATCTCCAATTTCTTAGAGTTGAGAGAACTAGCATATATCTATTGGGGTGGAAATTTCCTACTAAACTAAGAAACTATCATACTACTCATGAGTATTGAAGGGAATTAGAACCTAGTCCCTTCTTGGGGTGACCTCTTTGTCATTTAACGTGGTCTTGAAACAATATATGTAGGAAATTTTAATGAAATGGGTAACTTTATCTCAAGTAAGAGATCTCATGCAGATCTCAAGTATGAGAGCTCATGAAAAATATGCATTAGAATGAAATGCACCTAATGTGATGAGATGCATTATATTTTGCAATGAAATTAAGGCCTTTCCCTCATTAACTATATGGTAATTATCTTAAGGTGGTAGATGTTTTCGACCAACAACTTCTCTAGATATGTGTACCATTGATTCTAAACCCACATGAACGAAGGATTTGTAAAGAGTGATAATATTAAGGGAATGCACAACAACAAAGATCATCATGATGGGTTAATGTGATAGGAGGGTGGATGAAGAATCCCATTTGGGTTAACATCCTATTTAATAAAAAATTCCATCCCCCCTCGTCTTCGATCTAATGTGCATCTAAAGAATGGGAATGGGAGGAACTAGTTATTATGATGTGACTAGCTAACCAATGGGCACAATGTTATTAGTAAACCTTATCAATACCTAATTTACAATCATTAATACAATGTCTTGATAAATTAAAATATTTTTAATCTCCATTTCCCATGAGGGATGACATATTCTCTTATTGATATTTTTATATCCCTTCGTAATGTTTCTTTTAAACCTGATATGAATTCTTCAATCATGACTTGGTTGTTAGATTTGACAATCAAGAACTTCATAGATATCCCTAGGATATGACCATGCTCATCCACACAATTTAGAAGTAGAGCAATATGATATTGGATTCTCTTCTAAGTTCATGTTGATCTTTTTAACCTTCAATAAAACTTGATATATATGGTTGTGTGAAACAAAGTAGAATAGGTAGAGAAGAAAATCAAGGATAATTTAGTACCCATCACTTATGCAAACCTATATAGGAATGAGGGAAATATTAGACCTTGGGAAATCCCTAAAATATCCAACATTGAAAGAAAAAATGCATATGAGAAATTGGGACGTCATTAATAAGACTAGAATAAAATGTCCCATATTAAATAATATAAAATGAATCCAAATATCAAAATGAAACCATCGATTTAACTATAAGAACCATTTTTGTTGTGCACAATCCTTGAATATTTTTTTCTAATCCTCCTATAGGGCATACATTTCATTTGCAAACCATGTAACATCATTCAAAGCCACATGCACGACCTCCAAGCCCCATGAATAATGTATTAGGGACTAAATCCTTAGTTCTTCATCCCCAATTCATGTCTTAGGCCCTAAGGATCATTCTTTTTGTGCTCAATATTTGAAGTTGGGCCTCTAATCCTCCTTGTAATTGCAATTCATGTGTCTCATCATGACCAAGTAGCCTTAACAATGTTCCATGTACCCATGGAAAGAATGAAAAAAATGACCTATTGATTGGAGCCTTTGGCATGACTGGCCAATGTTCTATGATGCAACTGGACTATTTCAAAATGGGAATTTGAATCATATATATGTCCATAAGATGCATGGGAAATTTATTCATTAGTATTTTTTAAGGGAAAGGAAGACAATGGAGTAGATGACATGTCAAACAAAGGCACTCATTTTTTCGTTTGTTGAAGTTCGTCACTTATAGGAGATTTATATGGATATAATCGAGAAGCTTTTGAGGGCCTACATCCAATCAAATGGTATGTTAAAATTAGGATCCATACACCGTTGCATGTGTAGCTCAAAACAATAAATGGCCTCCACTTAGAACCATGTCCTCGAGCATAGCATGGGAAAAATAACCTAGTAATTAGAGCCTTTGTCATAAATAGTCCATAAAAGCACAAATTGAAAAAATTTCAATGTTGACCCCATTCACATGTCACTTATAATAAGGTTCAAGTACATGATCAGGCATGCCTTATTTTTGGGTTTTGATAGAATAACCGAAGAATATTTGATTGTCGAATTCTTTGTTCGAGTCATGTTTGAGTCCAGAAACCCTCCCATACCATCAATGTATGTGTGTTTTCCTAACATGTCATGGAATTTCAGTCCATACATGCACAAATTGAAAACAAAATCAACATTGTCCCCATTCACATTAATTATTCTATAGGCTTCTTGTTTGATTTCTGAATTGTATGTGTGAGTCATGTTTGAGTCCGTAAACCCTCCCATACCTTCAATGCATGTGTCTAGTATAACCATGTCAAATTTGAGTCCATACAAGCACAAATTGAAAATATTTCAACATTGGCCCCATTCACATGTCATTTATATGGGCCGGTTTCAAATACATGAGCATTTTAGAGGGGGAAATTACATAGTTGTTACCACAAAAGGGGAAAAGTTATCCAATTGTAAGAAATGGTTTAACATTGAACCATGCATGAAAGAGAGTGTGATTAAAAGATGTTTTTTAAGCAAATTATAAATTTGGAGGTAAGGAAATATCTAAAAGGTCTTCTCTAATAGGTCCTAGTTTTAATAATAGTTCCAACAATTTATTCTTGGGTATCTAAACACTTATCATTTCATGATGGGATAGTAGGAAACATTCTTGGGTTGGCTATGATAGACACATTTCTCATAGGCTCAAGAAAAATCTTAAAATTAGTTTTTTCCCTTGTATGCCCATCTTCACTTATGGGGTTAGGAATAACTATAGGATATATACTAGGGAATCACCCAAATCACCCAAATAATTTGCGGGGAATCCCAACTCCTGCGACACCATATATGTGGATTGTTCCAGGAAAGTTTGTTCATATAAGTATCTCCCATATGCACCACCTGGAATATTGTTAAGAAGTGGCCCACATTGAAAAGGATGATTTCAATTATGTATTATTTGATAGGAATGATCCTACATATTAGGATTAGGAATTTCACTTAGACCAACTAGGACTAGGAATACAACTTAGACATAAACTTAGACTAGCCCCAAGTCCCCATAGTTGGGGACCCTATTTCATTTTATCTTTCATGGTCCATGCTTAGGGATTTATGGAATCACACATGCAATATGTGATATAACAATGGTAATTTAAAATGCATTTGTAACATGAAGTATGGTTCTCATGCTTGTCCAAGGAATTCTATAGGGTAAAATGACAAGGTACAAGATCATAGAAATTTCCTTAGGGACGCATGGGCCATTCATCACAGTCATTTTTATAGTTTTGATTAAACAATGAACGAAAATAGGGATTTTTCATCACAACTATGACACACATACATTGTATATACAATGTAGAACCTGGAAAAAAAATTAATAAAGGTTGATGCAAACTTAAAACTTGTGTCAATCTATTTGTGTACTTTAAAAGAAAAATAGGGTTTATGGTTTAGATGATGAGTTGATGATGGAAACAAGTTGGTGTGTGAGTCAAAGTTTAGTCCAGTAACCCTCCCATATCATTAAGGCATGCAAATAGTCTATCCATGTGAAATTTCAATGCACACATAAATAGTTTGAAAAAATTTCAACGTTGGCCCCATTCACAGGTCACCATTGCCCATGTCTAGATCTAGTACAATGTATGTTCATTGTTCCTTTTAAAATTCATTGACAATACACATGTTCCCACATCTAGTAATGTATATTTGAGTCTAGAAACCCTTACATATCATTAAGGCATGCAAACAATATATCCATGTCAAATTTTAGTGCATATAGAAACATTTTGAAGGAATTTCAACATTGGCCCCATTCACAGGTTATTGTTGCCCATCAGGTTACTATTGAACTAGATTACATATGAGAATAAATATCCATATGAAAAATCAAGCTACATGGGCTCTTGGTGATAAATATTATTAGGATGGGTGCCAAATGGAAAAATGGTACTACTCTAGGGTAACCCATCATAGGAAGTGATGTAGGAGCATCGTATAAATCCCAAGTGCATGCCTAAAGTCAAGGAGATAATTGGATGCTCAGATGTAATTTGAACAAGTTTTTGTGAAAACGTTTTGAAATTTAAAATCTGAAACATTAATGTGATGGACATGAGGAAAGTGCAGTTGCATTTATATCTTGAAGATCCAAGTTAATTTTGGGGTGTATGTTCCTATCCACGGATGTAATAGGCATTTAAGTTTGTTTAATGCAAGTAGGTAGATTTAAATGATAGACTAGATAGTTCTAAGAGATTAGGAGGGAAAACGGATGATAAACACCCTCAACCCTTGTATCTTTGTAACATAATTCATAATTCTTAAGCTGTAGAGCTGCAGAGGAGAATAGAAGAGCATAGAGGATTTTTATACATTTTAGTTGTTATTTTCCATGTACAGGAGCACTGGAATTAATAAAAGAAATATTTTATTCCAAATATATGTGTGTGTTATGGTTGTTGGAACCACTTGTTGAATGGTATGTTGCAGGCTTGTTTATATTCTCTGTGTGAATTTTATTTCAATGCTATGTGTTATCACTCCAAGAAACCCTTTGTGGTTGCAAAGCAAAGGTGCTTGCTAACTTAAGAAATGAATGTTTTTGTATTTTGTAAAGGTGGATCAATGGGATAACTCAATTCATCTAATAGCATTCAGACATCAAATGGTAAACAAATAGACAGTTCTCTCCAAGATTGGTTAAACAACAAAATAGCTTTCAGTGGATGAAGAAAAGATTGTTCATAAACCAGTGCAAAGCAGGGTCTAATAAACAACTAAAGAAACTGATTATAATGTCATGAACCAAACAATAGGATAATAACTATTCAAGGTTTGACAACAAGATAACAGTGAAGAAGAAATATGAAAAA
>ML782892.1:121210-139342 GCA_009831015.1 Picea engelmannii | reverse complement strand
CAAAGGCTCATTATTTATGGGAGATGATATTAAAAAAATGGTGTAAGTGGCCACATAATTCAATTGTGAAGGAAGTTTTTCCAACTAACTAGTAGGGATAGACTATATATGTATGATCCACTAAAGGTGATACATTATATTTGGTGAAATGTGGTTGTGTATCATAATATGAGCATTGATTGATGGTGACAATGAATCCTTCATGTGGAAATTGCATCACAGAAATATTAAGGAATTACAAATTTCACGGTGTACATACAATTGTGCCTAAGGAATAGGTTGGATTTTGTTGGGTGTGTGAGTGATCTTTGAGTCTGGAAACCCTCCCATATCATCAAGGCATAAAAACAATCTATCCATGTCAAATTTCAGTGCATATAGAAACATTTTGAAAACATTTCAACATTGGCCCCATTCACAAGTCATTCTTGCCCATCATGTACTCTATCCATAGTACAATGTCTTCTAATAGTTGTTTCCTTTAAAATTTGACCAATAAAATTAAAATGAAATAAGGACGAGTTGGGTCAATATATAGAGTGAGTGAGTGAGTAATATTTGAGTTTGGGAACCCTTCCTGACCGGCCTGATGGGGATGAAATGCGACCACATAGGCGGCCACATAGGTTGATGAAATGCCTCTACAACCCCAAATTTCATTAGATTCATGTTGGGGAATATGTTTCATGAAGTGATACTTGAAATCACTTTCACCTAAACTCCCTTTCTACTAAAATCACTTTCAAAAAATATAAGATAACTCTTTGCAGGCCTCCAAAACTTACCCTAGACATATTAATGCCTCTGATGAAATCTTCCCCTCTTCTTCTTGTGGTTTTTTGTGTAGGTATATAGGATATCAATAGAGTGGAAGCATAAATTCCTACAAGGTCTTATAGGAGAATATACACAGAGAAACATGGGTGACAAGGTGCATACATTGTTATATTAAACTTATTTGATTTCTCCTTCTTTGAAGACATACTTCATTGTCCAATTATTAAGTAGGCCTCAAGTGTTCTAACTCTAATCCTAATCCACTTACTATCATGCCTTAATGGGTTCAAGTAGTACATGATTAAGCCTAGTTTCGCAGATCTCCTCTTGGTTTCGAGAATAGTTCATTCTCTACTAAACAGGGGCAACCACGTAAAGGTGGAATCTCTAATTATGACCCCTGCCCCCCCCCTCACATCACTCTCAATTTCCCCATACCTAATTTGAAATTATAAATAACATGTAATTTATACTCTATTATACAAAATAAAAACATATAAAGATCATATAAAAGATATAAACACATACCTCTTCTTTTCAACAATTAAATATCATTCATCTTCTTCTTCATCTAGCTCAACATCTGTATCAGGATTTGGTTTAGAAACGATATTGGTGAAAGGATAATTCATATCAACATCATCATCAACGTCATTTTCGCTAATATAGTAATTGATATCATCAATGAGATCGCCATCTGCTACATTTGGATGATCAACTTCTTCAGCTTCTTCATCTAACACATCGAATACAACCACCTTCTCTTGATCTGCATAATCATGATCTTCTTCCTCATTATTATCTTCATTCTCGGCTACATGATTATATTTTACTGGTCTTCCTCTTGGATCATATATAACAACGTATGACCAACCTGCTTTACCAGGTACCTATGAGTAAAATACTTTCTCACATTGACTTGGAAGAGCATAAGGCTCTGTACCCAGTTCAAATTCCCTTGTATTAACCATGGTATATCCATTATCATGCTCAATAACAGTTCTTTCAGGATCATGTTCATGCATCCATAGCTTGTACCATTTCACCTCAAACAAAACTATTTTAAAGGAATTAAAATCACACTCAATTCTATCCTTTAAATTCCCATAGTACATATTCTCAGTTTCTTCCAGATTTCTGTCACTTCTAGAGGAAATGTTGGTGACCTTAAACACTGCAGTTATCCCACAATCCGAGGTTTTCATCTTATCATCCAACATTTTGATACGAAATTATGACCATTACACTGCATAGCCTTGTGATGTTTCAACTACAACATGGACAACAAGTAAAAAATACATTGCCAATTAATAAACCTCGTATAGGACTTAGTAAATATACATTTCAAAAATTAAACAAACCAAATACATTGAAAAATTGGGAAATAACTAGGAAAATGTGGGTAAACAATTCACTTTTTTGTTTATCTTTAAACCAAAGGATAAATCATCGTCCCTTGACGTAAGATCAAGAAATTGATCTCGATGATGATGCATTGTTTTAATCATCTTACTCGCCCCTTCCCATGATAACCTACCAAAGTATTATTCAATATATTCTATCCAATGCTCCATCCAATCAAGGTTGTTTGCAATGTATAAATGTAAAGAATCCCACTCTCGAGCAACTATATAACAATTTAATATCATTTATTAGATATTTTTAATAAAGGAATTATTTAATATAGTTCAATATCCAAGAATAAAAAATATAAAAAATCAGTATGATAAAATAAATTTGGAAAAATAAATGTGTAATATATTAAATCCACGTCAACATATAATAATTTCCTTTCACAGTCCTCGTTTTACCTTTCCCCGATAAGACCTCTCATTCAAATTTGTTGATGGAGTCGAGATGCCAAATGCGAGGCACATTCATATTTTCTACTAATTTAGGTAGATATTGACTAATATACACCATGCATTGATATACCATATAACCCTCAGGATGTTCTCTTTGTCTAACAAAAGCCTTCAATGACTTCAACTACCTCTCCACCATCCACATCAATCTTGTGTGTACTGGTCCACATAATTCAATCTCCTCAACTTAGTGTGTGAGGTAGTGTTCTTGTGCATTGAAATATGTTGGAGGTAGATACTGCTACATCTGACACATTAGTTGGGGAATTTCTCTCTTCCAATAACTTATATCTTCTTTATGGATTTATTTTGATGAAATCCACCTACAAATGTCGATGCAATAAAATAATATCAAGGCATACATAAATTTGCATATAAAACATAATATGTCAATAAGTTCTACTTCAAATCACATACGAAGTACATTTTCCATATAAAACATTACTTACCTCATGTATTTTCCAAGTACATAAATAATTTGTTTTATATTGTTGTCAAAGTCGTCTAGGAGAGATAAAGGTAGAACATATTGTAACAAAACAAAAATATTATTTGTTTCCCAAAAATGCGTACCAATAAGGAAATATATTATAACCTACTAATTACCTTAATGAATGTATGCCAGTCATGTTTTTTAACCCCACCAAAATCACCTTTTTTCGTTAATATATTGTGTATGTTCGACGAAAACCCCGCCGGAAACCTAATTTTTCGAATTACCTCTTTTACAATATTGCTTTGTTGCTCCATCAATAACCAAGGGAGACTAGTACTATTTTCACGACCATCACCATTAGAATTAATAATAAAACTTTGCAATGTGTGATTAGCTTCCTGGATGTCACTACAAATCTTTCCAATTCTCTCTTTGTCAATCCTTCCATCTAATATTCGCCATAACAATTCTGTTATGTTCTTCCCGATCAAATAGGTGAACTATTTGTAGGTGTCGTAGTATGGAAACCTACTGAATTGCATCGTTTAACTTTTCATTCTTCGTGGAATCCCATTTGTGCCTTAACGACATTCATGAACCATCAACAAATTGAAATTAACACTAATTAATCAAACAAAATGAAATTAATACTAGTGAAATTAACCAAAGATTTGTATAATATATCATACATAAATAATTTGCATACCTTGACAATTTCTAATATATTCCATCCTCCATAGGTGAGGTGTCATTCTTCGTGGTTTTTTTCCATTCTCTTCTTTATCATTGAATTTTTCTTTGTTTGTAGTTCGATAACTATGGTTCTTAGGCAGAAAGTGCCTATACTCATCAAACATTTCCTTTCCTAAACTCCTTGAACGAAGATATTTTATCCTGGGACCATAGACTAGGCATGCAAATTTAACCTTTGTTTGAAGACCTACAAGATATATGAATTAATGTAGAAAATTAGAGTTACAATTTAAAATAATGCATGATATTTTCAATAAATATATATCATATTAAATCAAAAAAGGAAGTAACAATATACCACAAAAATGTGTTAAGTCGTAAGCATAATGAATTGTCCATGATAGTATTCCATGGAATTGAAATTGTTTTTTCCCTATTGGTCTAGATATGTCATACATAGTGACACCAACCCATAACTTCAACAACTCATTGATAAGAGGCTCAATATATAAGTTCATATCTTTAACCTGGTACTTACCTAATTGGTTCAACATACTGCATGATTAATTATACTTATCTAGATGTCATTATATATAAAATACACAATTACCATGCATGAAACAAAAAAATGAAATATTGTGTCATACTTTAAAGCAAATAAAAGGTAATTAAATACCTGGAACAATCATTTCCAACATTTTGTACTCTCTCTTGATCGAAATTCAAGGAGGAAGGTTATTGTTTATAACAAAAACATACCACACTGAGTACATAGAACAAAGCTCTCCAAATTGATTGACACCATCAGCTACCAATGAAATTCTAACATTATGAGGTTATTCTTTAAAAAATGGCCACTTTTCTTCGATGTACTTCAATGCAGAACAATCTACATGAATTCGAAGAAAATCATCTCGACTTATGTTTTATGCATGGAAATCCATAAATTGTGCTATACTTTGGCACCTGAACAACCACTGGAAGCGTGGAATTATTGGAATATAACGAAGAACTTTGTGAGGCACCTTCTTTGATGCTTTATCGGTTCGATATCTACTTATTTGACATTGTGGGCATTCATTTTCTAATTTATATTTTCCATAGTATATGATATGATCATTAGGACATACATCAATAGATTGATACTCCATTCCAATTTCTTTCATAATCACAGATATTTCTCGATATGTGTGTTGCAAAATATTTGACGTCGGTAATATAAATTCACCTAAAAATATACAAAATTCAAAACAATAAGTCAATGTAAACAATATTAATTATCAATATTACATCCATACTTTACAAATTAGAAAACAATAGCAATATAGGAAAAAAATGAACCTTTTAAGTATTTGTGAACATGTAGGAATAAATAATTAAAAAATTAAATACCTTAGTATCTGTGTGTGGCATGTGTTTGATAAAACATTCAAAACCTTAAAGTTCACCAACAACAATATAGCAGATATAAGATTTTTTGTTGAGCCTTCATAGATAGGTTGATGTAACTTCTCGAGTAGGGGATAAACATCATGACTATCATCCTATTTGTCCTCATCCATTGGAGAAAATGTGTCTTGGATCAATCTATGTATCTTATCTTCCTTAGTTGTATCACTAACGTTATATCCATCCATATCATCATTAATAACTTGATCAAAAAATTCAATATTCTGATCTCGAGGTTCATCACCCTGTAAAGGATTATTTGTGCTAGTACTTGGAAAATAACTCTCTCGAGGTCGACATTTTAGGTGCATCGTCTATATATTTAAAAACGATGTATAAAAGTTAGTGTGTCTAGAAAATATAAAAAACAACGATAAGAAATATTACTAAAATTCATGACATGGTGACTATTACAGAGAATACATTAAATATTGAATCCTCTTACCAAGGGACGATATTCATAACCCCCTTCGACAGGCCCCTTCTCCCTACAATGTCTTTCAACTATTGTTATTAAAAGTCTTCTTCTTTGCAGGCCCCTACAATCATAACAAGGGCAATAACATTTTCCATCACCCCTCGCCTCTAATGCCGCTCTAAACTAAGCAAGCTTCCTGTCATTTTCATTCATAGTGACAAATCCTTGTACTGGCAAGTAATTGTCTTACCTACACCATGCCAAACAGTAAGTTGTCAATTTTTTATATTTTAGCTACTCCTTCATGATATTTTAGCTACTCCTTTAGATTATGATATGTTTATTTACAGTGACCTACAATTCTCACAATTAGTTTTTCTAAGACATTTTGACATGATTTTTTTATTATCGATTAACTATTCAGATCGATATGCTTCAATTTGTACTTTAGAGTAGTGTGTACTGAATCACCATGGAAAATAATTACACACCATTTAACGAAAGTGGTCAAAATTTCTCAAACTTGAATCACTCAACACCATACACTAGCCTCTAAGTTGTTTTGTAGAGAAAATGTCAATCTTTGAAATACACCACTAAAAAAACAATGCCATCCACGTGTCATCCACAATTAGGTTTGGTTGGTTTAAATTATGACGTGTTTATTTGAAGCTACATACAATGCTCAAAATTTTATGCTACTTACATGTAACATCTTGCTCTTGCGCACACTGAATGAACTTATTCTTTGAGGACACTTTCTTGCAAGTGATTTGGATTATTATACTATTGGGTGTTTGATTATAATTATGAGGCATTATGGATATGATGACATGTTATTTTGTTGTATCGACATAGACAGGTGCTATTGACTCAGTTATCCTGAGTGTGTAGGAATTTGGACCTTGAGGATGCAGAGGCATCGATAAAACCCTTGGACTCTGGATCGAGTTAGGGAGTGGACTATTGGGGTTTGATTGTTGTATATATGAAATATGTACATCTGATTAGATGTTATGATTATGGATTTTATTTCTGACATGATTCATTGATGATGCAGGCTGACGATATCTTGTTGACCAAACTCACGTGTGGAGTAGAGGGGTCATGCACGACTACTAGATATGTTGAGGGAGAGGTGTGGACAATAGCCCTGCCACAACCTACTATCACTCCCACTGTGGCTCGAACTGTAGGCTAATGATTACCTAGTTTGAGAAGACCCACGATGTCGTGAGGGAAGACTGTGACAGTCACTCACGATGATTCTAAGGGGTGCACAATAAGGCAGGGGCCTTATTCCTTAGAGGCCCTTAGTCTCCCACAAGATCACTTGGTGGAGTATTGACACCCGGGGTCTTTTATGTCTACCAAGTCATTCAAGAGGTGAGTGGCACCCTTGCAGCACATAGTGCGTCCTGAAGGGCACGTCACAGTGGAAAAATGGCAAGAGGTGAGTGGCACCCTTGGAGCACGTAGTGCATCCTGAAGGGCATGTCGCACAAGGGAAACAGAATGAGGTGAGTGGCACCCTTGTAGAAACTAGTGTGTCTTGAAGGGCACATCGTATTGTTAACTAATAAGTGAATAAACCTATATGGCCTTAGAACGAATGATGTGATAAGAAAGATTTAAAAACAATTACCCTAATAAAAATGTTGCCAAACCTAGGAAATTAAAATCTAGGTTGAAGTGATACTTGTGAAAAAAAAAATGATTCATATTTAAACATGGGATGAGAAGGGGGTAAGAAATTCAATTAATTTATTAAAATCAAATTACTTTGGGGGATTAAATTATTAAAAAGGGGGAAATGATTGTTTGTTACTTATGCTAATTAAAATTTATTAATTAAAAATAAAAAGGGGAAAAAGGTAATTTTTCTACACTTGCTAATTTGATTTTTAGATAAAAAGGGAAAAGAGGGAAACTTGAAAGAATTAGGAAAATAAGGGGAAAAGGGGGAAACATAAAGAAAAAGAGAAACATAAGGAAAACACAGAGCGACTAACTTAGTAAGGACTCTTGCCTTTAAGAACTTTCTAAATTGAACTCAAGTAGGAATTTAGTAAGGGCGTAAGTCATTAAAATGTGTAAGGGAATATGGGGACACCTAGGAGCGATTCTAGGAATGATTTTAGGTGGGTGAGGGAAATAGGAGTAATTAAACAATTAATGAAATTATTTTTTGGTGCAACGAAGGGGATGGGTAACATGTGTATGGGGAAGGATTTTTCTGAATTAAATTATTCAAGAATAATTTAAATGGGAATTTGGGAAAGAAATGATTTAGAAACTCTATATAAAGGAGGGAGGAGGAGGATGATGGATATCCTCTTTTGATGTGTAAAGTTACGATACAGAATTTTTGACTTGACTGACTTGTCTTGTGGGAGTTGGGATACCCAGCTCAGGTCCGAGTGGTAGCTCGAACTTTCGGGGTGAGCTGGTTGCTAGTTGTTCTTTGGTTTAGAGTGTGTGTCCTCTTTGCGGCTTGAGGGGGCTAAGGGGTAAGAAGAGTAACCCTAGCGTTGGCTGGGAGGTACTGGTGAAGTCACGTTGGTCGAAAAGTGGGAGCTGCATGGAGTGCGTGGGACAATGACTCAGAGTTGTCACCTTGGGCTATGGTACACATACTTTTATTTTGCATGTTAGATTACTATTGATCTTGTGCTTTCATTTATCTACTTTTATTGTGTAAATAAAAGTGTTTTACTTATCGTTTTTAATAGAGAATTTAAAATCATCATAGATTTATGCTCACTGCATCGATTTGAAATCCTTGGCCACCGATCGTTGATTGCTATGACTGTTATATTTGTTTTATTTATTATTTGAAGAGTTGTGCTTTATCTTTTGTCCTCATCCCTAGATCATCATTCCACGCCTGAGCAGTCGGCCAGGAGCCGAATCAACGGTCATCACATCAATGTGTAGAGATCTATAGATTCTAATGTGCTCCTTTTCTATGTGTGGATGATGAGTGAAGGATATTTTTCCCAACTATCTACCCCTGTTTAGTGTTCCTGGTTGAGTGATTGTCTTGAACCTTGTTGCGATTGATTACCTCTGCAATTGTTTATCCTTTCCCTCAACAAACCTCTTATGATCTTCTACGTTTTGATCTCTGTGTTTTGATGCATTTCCTGGCCAAGTAACTTTGTGTTTTAATACCTTTCCTAGAAATTTAAGTTTGTGTTTTTAATGCATTTCCTGGCGAAGTATCTCTACGTTTTCAATACATTTCCTAGCAATTTAAGTCTATGCTTGATACATTTCCTGGCGAATTTACTGTGTGGTTTTTTTATTATTATACATATAGTCTACCAATTAACTCTGTGATTATCACCTTTGATGGCAAATTGACTCAGCAGTTTTTAATACATATGGTCTACGATTTTACCCATTATTTAGATGTGTTTTCCTATTACAAACTCAATGAAATCATGCCTTGATTGGCAGTGGATTCTCCCTTGTTGACTGTGTTTTTTTGAACCTATGGAAGTCAGTGACATCACACTGTGATAGGCAATGGACTTACCCTTGAGAAAATGTGTTTTGAATCTTTAATTACCCTACATTTCATGACTTTTGTATGTGATTGACCCACTACAATATCACTTCACCCACTTTTTTACCACTCAAAAAATATTTTATTATTTAGAAAGGATGTTTTTGTCCATAAATGGTTTTAGTATTCAGATTTTACTGAGTTACCACCGCGAATTCCCTCTGCAATCATTATGGTTGGTTGACGAATTTTCCTTGTGTTTAATTTCTTCAACCACGAAATTTCTCCCTCTACAAATCGTTCTATTCTGATCGAAAAAATATCCTTCGTTTTAATCCATTCAACCCCGAATTTCCTCAGTAACTCATTACAGTTGATGGTGAATCTTACGCTGAGATTTATTTTTATTGTTCTAATGAATGCGAACTTACATTCCTTTAACTTGTTGAGAGAAAGATTAATGTACTTTTTTTATTATACATATTTGGCTGCGTTCTTCATTATTAAAACTCAATGCCTTGATGATAAAATTCAGCAACATTCACTGATGAACCCAACTATTTTAAATGTTCTATCAATGGCAGTGATTTATATGACGACGTTATAGTAATGCGATTTTAATATTTTATTACAGGGAATTATGTCACGGTGAATTAGAATTGCTATTACAGTGATCTAATTATGCTATCTCAAGGAACTATATCACAGTGAATTAGTAATGCCATCATAGTGAATTAAATATGTTATCACAACGAAATAGTAATGCAATTTTAATTATGCTATCGTGACAAGGATTCTCTAGATATTGTGCAATAGCAATTTTTTTCTATTTCATTATATAACAGCTATTTATATTCACTTATGTCAGCGATTTAGATTTTCCCATGGCTATGATGTAACAGTAATACCTTAATTCCTGACAACACCTAAATAAATATACCAACAGTAAATATTGGTAGTAAATTTGATGGTATGCCAGCATTGACAGTAACCATAAATAAGTGACAGCCTTTTCATTGCGTTATGTATAATAATAGTCAACAACCATATAGCATAGACCGAGCAACATAGTTAGTGATTAACATTGAATGTCTTACCCAACATGCTTGTAGCGAATTGATTACACCAAGACACATACTGCTAATTGAAAATACAACTGAAGGACGACGTGTTATCTAATGGGATAAAGAACGACATCTAAATGGCACTTTATAGACAGTGGGTTATATATTAATATTGTTAATAATGTTATATATTGATATTTTTATTATTGTTATATATGGTTAATTCATTAATTTAGATTTATATTTTTTATTAATTTAGACTTGTTAATTTAAACGACAAGTCGATTATTATATAAGCAACATGATTCAATAGTTCACTTAATTTAATGGACAGTGGGTATTTGTTAATCAATGTTTCTTGATGTTGTTCAGTGCCTAAGTTCTAACTTAGGTCACCTTATGATAACATTTATGACCATAGTAGTTTGGTTACCGTTCACTCCTTCTCTCTTAGACCTCTTGCTTAAATGGTTTGGGTTGTTGGCAAAGTCGTGTTTTAGCTTGTACTTTTTCCTTGGAATGACGTCATCTTCCATCTTGTCGACCTATTGCTTGGGGGTGTGGGTGTATTCTTCTTTTCACTTGTTAGGCTCCTAGTGCTTTGGATTTATCTTGAGCCCTTGGTCTATATAGGCTGTGTTGCGCCAAGGTTATTGTCACACCTATCAACTTGGGATGACATGATTCTGGATGAGGGGATCACGACGCACCCTATTGGATGAAGGCAAATGATAACTTGGCTAAAGTCTATGCTTCCCATTGTGAGTGTGTTGATCATTGTATGTTCGTTGTTGACGCTTGGGTTGTAACACCTTCATGTGTTGGGCTTTGCGTGGCATAAAGGTTCTAGTGATTGGTCATTAGGACCATTGTGTCGGGATTGTGGATGTTGTCCCTTAGCTTGTAGGTGTTTTCATGTTGTGTTGGGCGGGTAATCGTTCTATCTGTTGATTTATGCATGTTTCTCCCAATTACTCTTATGCTAGTGCATGGATTCGTAGTTGTCTCTTTCCTTAGCTGTGTACTTATGTTCGTCGCTAGGCCGTGTGGTTCAACCATTTGTCATCGTTTCCTTCCTTCCTAAAACAAAAAAAAAAAATTGCACTTTCTGCTTCACTTATTGTCGTAACGATTGGGGTCATGACATTACAATGGTCACGATTTTATTTTATAAGACACTTTGGCATGTTCTCATTTTTCATTGTCTGACTAGTAGATTTCATCATGAATTTTTTATATTTTAGCTACTCATTAATAGTGTATAAAAAAGTTACATCAACTACAAACTAGAGTTAATCACTACATTTAGAATTGTGTGTGATTATAAAAAATTGAGATAAACAACATCACATAAGAATACAATGTTATATGACTAACCTAACCTAATACTAGACTAAAAATATGACATTAATATATATATAGGCACAACATCATAGAAACACAAAAGTTACAGAGCTAACAAGGTCGCTAAGGGATAGGATTAGACATAAGAGGATTTTTTTTCCACTTACTATTTCAAAAATTAGTCCAACTGGTAAAGTGGTTATGTGTTGGTGGTTTTGTAATAAGGATTAAATTTACATAAGGAATTGTAGGCTCAAATTGATCTAGATTGATAATGACATCCATTTTTAATGTTTGAATTGTCTTATTGATGGAGTAATTTTCTCTCTTCTTAAAATACTTCTTCGGAAAATATTTTTCTTGACATTTCACATGAATTTCCATAGAATATACTAACTAGATCCAAAAACCAATGGCATAACAATTTTGAAATATGGTAATGCACATATAATATATTATCGAGGAAAAAACAAGCTACATGAAATTTCATTTGAACAAAAATTTACAAGTTAAATGAGTATATGTAAATAAATAAACATACTAACCTTGCAAGTTCAAAATCCGAGCTATGTAGATCGAGAATTGGATTTTTTCAACCAGTGGGTGACGGAAAAAATAAACAGCTCAAACAAAATCCACGAACAGTGTCTCAACTATAGCAAATGTGTCACAAAGTCTCTTAAAGTCAGGTATATATAAATCGATTATCGTTGATATAGCGACGAAAATGCATGAGTTGACCCACAAAAATTCAACTAGTCATTGCAAGCCACGCGTGTTAGCAGATGCTTTTTGAGGTATGCAATACTCATCGCTATAGAGACGAAAATCCTTCCCAATTGTAAAAAACTATACTTGTCGCTATAACGACGAACGTTCGTGGCAATAGAGACAAAAATCCCGCCCAATTTAAAAAAAACATGAAAATAATGGAAACGTGGAAAACTTTCATGGAATAATCCGCCCATATATAGTAGTGATGCCACAATGTCATCGGAAACTCCATAGTGAGTGCCCCTTTTTTTCCATTTACATTTTCATAACTAAAGAAAAGATATAAGAGCATAGGAATCACCTTCTAGATGGGTTTTCTCTTATATCAAGTTTCCCTCGATACATATTGTGTTCATTTTTGTGGGTTGTGTGTTCATTTTCTTGTTCTTTCATATTTTTATTTCAGTTAATTTTATAAATTTTAGCGATAAGCTAGTGATAATAAACCTGACATCTCACGAAATAAACCTGCATAATAAAATATTTCAGAATATTTCAATATCTATGTGATGAACCATTTCAATGGAATATCCATGGAAGTTTATGAATCGTATTTGTATCAAGGAAATTTTATTTGTGGTATTTTTGTGGGAAGTTGTAGGATCCAAGAATTGGCTTAAAAAAGGAGCCATAGTGGATGAGTCCATTAATAACAACACATGGGATGCAAAAAAAGAGATATTTGTGAGGTTGGAGGAGCAATTAATTGATATTTATTGCAACGTGGCCCTTCTCATGGTGGCTCTAGTGAACACGTTTGGACCTCTTGACAGGTTAAAATGACATGTCAATTAGTAATGGAAATTGTTCAATGGTGACTCCCAATTAGGCCCATTCTCGTTTGGTATGGCATGCTTCTAGCAGTATGTGGGCCTGGTTTCCACCAATAATTTATATTACAAAGGAGGATAAATTGTCCTCCAAATAATTATTTCTAAATCTGATTCTAACTAATTAAAACAAATTCAAAACTATCTAATCTAATTACTTCTAACCTATCATAATCAAGAGAGTTTCTAAAAATGATAGATACACTATCACATGATATTAGTGATTACAAAAATAGTTCATGTTAACATCAATGGATTTAAACAATGATGAAAAATACTTAAATCGTAAATAGTTATAGATTACACCTACAAAATCATCATTGTATTTATAAGTAACCACAAATAAATAAGTTTCTTAAACAATAAACATGGAAATAATTTGTATGAAATGTCATTCAAGAAAATCATAAATCAATTGCACATGCATAATAGTCCCTTACACAACTGAACCCATTCATGGTCACCAAAATTTACTTATGTTCTTTATTCTAAGAGATAATAGTATCATCAATGTTACGATGGGAAAAAGTGACTTTCTATTACATGGAATTCTCTTTTATATAATTAGAGAGTCTTTTCAAATTATGTAACTATTAGGATCACACCTAAATATATTTTCTTCAGTTACTTTTTCCCCATTTATAATTCATATATAATTTACAATTCAATGCGCACACAATATTTAGAAATACATAATTATAAGGATTTCTTGAAAACTATATTTTCCTCGTAGGCACTCCAAGAGTCATATGCCTTGGTTATGTCTTCAATTATATTCATATTCATCTTATGTATCTGCAATTCCCCATCATATATTTTGTCAACAACTTCCCTCTTTATATCTCTATGGACTCTTTTGATGTAGGCATCTGTTGTAGTAGCCATCTTGACTAATTGTGTCAAAATGTTATTCAAATCTTCTTTGATGACTTCTTTGAGTTGTTTGATATCCTTCTTTATTTCATATATGTTTTGATACACCTATGTAATTCTTAACTTTCTAGGGATTTCATGATGTAGGTCTTCCATGGTAGGCATCCCACACTAATCCAATAATTCATTAGAAAAATTCAAGAGTATTTATCAGACCTTGGTGGTACTTTCTATGGTTTCCTGGATGTCTTCGAATGATATATTCCAACTATCTAGCAATACCTGAGATTTCCCCTATTCTCTTTTGGTAAATATAAATAGGTGTGTAGATTTTTTTGTTTGCAAACCTTTCCAATACTCAACCTTATCAAATGCATGTTTGTAAATATTATACCGGCTCTTTTTGTCACTCAGCTAGTCAGATAACCTATTTATATCTTCATGGAAATATTAGATGTAATTTAGTTCAACAAACAATATCTTTTGGGCCTCTCTTAGGTTTTCATTGGCAAGAGTGAACTCTTGTTTTATAGCTATCAATGCTTGGGTTTCTCTGCTTCTCTCTTTCAAATAAGCTTGAATTATTGTACTTGGATTCCTATTTACCGTATTTTTCATTTTCGCTACTCGAAAAGACTTGTTTTTTATTGATGTTATGCTATCAAATTTTCCATATCTTGCACATTCACCCATTTGATATTATCTATCTAAGATTTATGAATCCAATCCTTCTAGTTTTCCATGTTTTTTAATTCACTTTATAATTGACCTTTTTGTTGCTACAATTGTTTTTCAAGGGTCACTACTTTGACCTTATAAGACTCTAGTAAATAAATAAGCTCAGTGATATAATTTTCTCCTATAAATGCACTTAAAGAAGAATATTTCTCCTCTTCTTTTCTATGGGGTTCATTTTTTGTCAGGTTCTTGAAAATCGACCGCTCAGGTGTCCCTTCACTAGGATTTCCCTATATTCTTTTCCTTTTTTTGATATCTTGGAGATTCATCTTTTAGAATTGCTAAAATAATAATCTCCTAATGGTACCACAACATCATAAAAGTTGATTAGTTGTAATGAGGAATAAGAAAAACCATGTAGTATTATATTGATTTGGGTACCAGGTTTTATGGGAGATGCAAGTAGTGAAATCCCCTTTCTAGTGATGGAACTAGAGCCTTTGCCTTTTTATTCTTCCACCTTTTTCAAACCTAAGATTCTCAACTTCATCTGCTTCATCTTCCTTCATATTTTCTTATGCCTCTTTTTCCCTCTTCTGCAGCTTTCAAGGTTGCTTCTTCAACTTTATTTTTTAGTTCTTTTTCTATCCTTACTCTTTCCTTTTATGTAGCTTGGTGGGTTGTTTCCTCGGCCTTATTTTGATCTTATTCTACTTTATGTTTATCCTCCTATTCTTTATTTTTCTTCTCTTCCTCTCTTTATTGATCTTCCCTTCTCAGTTACTCTTATAGTTCTATATAATTTTTATTTCTTTCTTCTTCCTTTTGTTGCTGGACCATTTTGTTGGCCTCTTATTGTTATTATTCATTAGCTATTGGTTTGTTCCTTTTTTATTGGAAAAATATTTTATTTTTCTCTTGTTTAGCTGGAGTTTTTCTTATTATTGATTATCCTGGATGTGTAATATAATTTCTTCAAAATTCCTAACCCCTTAGAAGAGGATGTATTCTTAATTATGATCATATTGGACAGGGAGTATCATTCACAAGGCCCTAAAATGTTTCAATAGCACTCCTCTAGGGTCATGTTTATTTGACACCATTGTACAAAAAATTATTTCTTGCAAATTATTTGTGTCATTTTTTCATGGGGAACATTTAGTATGTTAATCCCTCCTACTTTGATAGGGAATTTAGGCCAATATATCTTATTACTAGGAGATAAAGACCCAATATCATTGCCTCCATTGTCGTGTATGTTATTTCCCTGCATGTGAGTCTATTTGGGACATATATAGGGAGAAATTAGGGTGTAGAAGAGCACCCAAAAACTCCATTATATGTATATTATTTCTCAATATACTAGTCCCCAATTTATTTTAGTGTTTCAAGGGTTTATAAAGATAACCTCTATAGTGGTTGACCAAAAATAACATGAAATGAATGATCTACAAAGTGAACAATTTTTTTATAGAAATGTTTCTTAAAATTGCTTTCCCACAGTTCTGAGAAATAGATATGGATGGAAGGATCATTAGGGTTACAATTCCAATTCATTTATGGAAAACAAATAAAAGTGAAAATTGCATCAATCATGAAATTCAGCATATAAATTTGACAGTCTTCTAGAACATTTTGGAAGATGTCCGTTGATAAGATCTATGCCTAACTGAAAATTTTCCTTACTTCTTCTAAACTATGTGTTATTAGAACCCATTTCACCTTGAAATGGACACTTGTCTCTTCCCCATAGAGTCCAAATATCATATCCCCAAGGAGTTGATATGGTGCTTTGATATATTTTATGTTATATACTCTATTGAGATTGGTAATCAATGACCTATATTCATCCTACCATTCTTGAATAATGTCTACTATCTTGGGAATATCCTTGGTAAATGTATCCATAAATTGTTTGTTATGAAACACATCTGGAACTGGAAATTGATACATTTGGTGGATATTGTTTTCCTTTAATGAATCTATTGGATTATCTTCTTCATTTATAACCATTTCATTCTTTGATTCTAAGTGTGCATATGCCCACCAGATTGCATCATTGTAGGGTAGAATGGTCGTTTCAGTTTCTATGGAATAAAACCCACTTCTCTTGATAATTTTGTACATTTTATGTCTTTATCCTCTGTTGGAAAGTATTTTTAACATAAAATTCTATACATTTCATTCCATGTAAGACATGCTTGGATTCCATTAAAATGATTGGTGTTAGGTATGAGAAGGGTTTATTGAGTTTCTTCCTAAGCTAAGGCATTGGTAAGTAGGGGCGTCCCTCGACATCCTTGAGCTCTATATATTCCAAACTCAAGGAACCTCTAAAATTTATAGTGGAGTGATGATTTCACACTAGAATAAGAAACACAAGAAATTGACAATTTCATTCTATAATAGTGAAATCCCTTTTTATGGAAATCACCTAGACAACAAATCGTAATTACGAAAGACAACATTGGGCTAGTGCATATTAAACCACTTGATTTAAGTAATAATTTCTCATAGATTAATCAATAAAACATACACTTTGTGTCATTTTTTCCTACAGTTAAACCATCAATGCACTAAATTACAGATATTCATGGGTTGGAAGGGTAGAGTATAAGAAGTCTCACGGGAAAACAAGCTTATGAAAAAATACTCTAACACTCTGATAGAGTCATCCTGTGAATAGAAATCCAAAAATCTTGCAAGTATTGGGCTATGGAAAGATTCTCACAAGGTTGATTTATTACCTCGACAGGAAAATTATGTAATGGTTCTCCCACTAGGATTTCAGGATGTGTACTTTTGAGAAAGATATGCCATAAAGATACCATGTATTCTTGATGAGAAAACAACACTAGGATAAGTATGATAAGCTCGTGGAGTACTCGTTTTGAGAAAAATAAATGGCATGTTTTTTTGTGAAAAAGACATAAAAGGTCATCCCACTAGGATTGTGGGTCAAAGGCTAGGAGGAAACATGAAACAATGTTAAATTGTATCTCAATGAAAAAATCCTAAAAAGGGAAAACCCGATAGGATTTCAGGTTATGGGCTGCGGGAAGATCATCATAAATTTATCTCATGATCCTTCTAGTGAAAGTCCACAAGGATGATCTTACAAGTCTTTTGGCCAGTGGGTTTTGGGAACTACTGATCAAGGTTATATATCATTTCATGAGCCCGAAAGAGAATGTTAAGCCTTAGAAAAGTACCAATATTAATAATAAAACCCATTATAAATCCCTTTATATTGATTTATTACATTTCTATTGTTATATTAGTAGGTAGGCTAGAACCTTTCATTTCATCCTTTCATTATAATTGTACCCTTTGACTCCTATAGATATACAAAGGAGACCTAGTCTTGTGATAATCTCATCTCATATCATATTGTATTTTGAATTGGATATATTGTAAAAT
>ML782892.1:87269-104592 GCA_009831015.1 Picea engelmannii | reverse complement strand
AGACCAAAAATAAGGATGAAGTATTATTGAGTGCCACATGTTTAGGGGGAGCAGCCCCAAAGAAGAAGGTTACCTTTTGCCATTAAACTTAGGGGGAGAAGCCATACCCTTTTCCATTGATGTCAAAGGGGGAGAGAAATTGGTATCATGATGATAGGGGGAGCATGAGTGTTGCCATCAAAGACAAAGGGGGAGATTGTTGGAAGATTGGTTGTTGTCATTGATGTCAACCCTAGTCATGGGTTTTGGACCACAATATTGATGAAGGTATTTGGTCATGAAGGAAAATGCACATGCAGATACAACACCCATGGATGGATAGTATATGACACAGAACTATGGGCCCCTTAGGCTGAGATCCGCTCACAAGATCTCTCTTTACCTTCTTTGATCTAGATCGGCTCTTTCAATTCCCTGCTGGAATCTTTTTCAAATCGATCCACAGGTCCTCCAGGAACTCCCATGTGTGAATAGCACTAGGCGCGAGCTCCTATCTCCCCAAGTGACCACAGTGCTATGACCACGGGCCTAACCCTAAGTCTCTTGTTGAAATATTGCGATCTCACGAGTTCACGAATCAAAGCAATCGACTCCTCCTTCTCTAGCCTTGCGATACCCGAAATGTCGATACGGGTATGGCTCTTCCTCTGTCAGCGCCTTTCACGTGCGACCACCATCTAGGCTAACCGCTATCTCCTCTCGCTACTCGCACCTTCACGAGTTGTGGCGTCCAACCCTGACACCTTCCTTTCACAAAACCTCGAGGAGCGATGTTGAATTTTCTTCTTGCGTTCTCACTATTCACGACTTCGCGAGTTGAGGGGTTGAGTTCCCGTGCTCTTCCCATGCAAACCTTTGAGACTTAAAAGTCAGCGAAGGTTGACCTCCCTTTCATAACTCTTGCAAATTGCCACTTCACGAGTCTTAATGTCGAGCTCTCATGCTCTTATCTCGCGAATCCTCGAGACGCGATAAGTCAACGAAGTGTTGACTCCCTTCTCTAGGTGGTGTGTGTCCACTTGTCAATCATGCGAGCCCCACCTTGAGGTTCTGCCACGCGTCCACACTAGTGCCTTATCTCTCGGCACTTTGCAACTTCTGATGTCGAGATGAGGTCCTCTCAACCTATCAACCTCCAAATACGTGAAACGCGCGATGAGGCTCTGATCCAATGGTCCTCCCTTGACCTAGATCCAATGACTATCTTTACTCCTCGCGACTTCGCAACTTCGCGACTTGGAGCTCCAAACTCTTGGGCTCTCACCTTGCGAACCTCTGAGTTCGTGAGATCCCTTGATCTCTGCCACCTATCCTCCTCAGATGGATGGTCCCAATCTTTTTGCGACTTCGCCACTCGCGACTTGGAGCACCCAAATTCTGGGCTCTCACCTTGCGAACCTCTGAGTTCGCGAGATCCTTTGATCTCTGCCACCTATCCCCCTCTGATGGATGGCTGCAATTCCCTCGTGACTTCACCACTCACGAATTCGAAAGACTTCCCTCTATGACTCTTGATGTTTGAATCCCCAATATGGGTGATCTCGTGACACGTGTCCTCTCCCAGACGAATGGCTCAGATTTCCTTGGGACTTCGCTATTCACGAAGTCAATATGCTCACCTTTGTGAGTCTCGGTGCCCGAATCTCCGAAATGGATGATTCTGCAACATGCATCCTCCCTTAGACAGACGTCCTCCCTCAGATAGATGGCTCAAATTCTTTTTCCTTTTTGTGATTTCTGATGTCGAGTGCCCAAACTCTCATCCTCCGGAATCCCGAACTCCCAAACGTTGATATCCCAATATCACCCCCTTCGGGACTTTCGCTTCTGCTTGCGAGTTTTAAATCTCATGCAACTCTCAACAGATCCAACAGCTGTCGGGTTTTAGCTTAAGATCTAACGGCTCAGAATCTCCTCATCTCTTGTGCTCCTCATACTGCTCCCTGGACACGAAATCTTCAATGGTCCAAATCTTCTCGACTGATCTGATGGCAGTTATTTCTCTTGTTGAGCCTTGGCGCTTTTCTTCCGGACTTGGAAGAATTTCAAATTCTCAAAGGCCTCGACCTTTGTTTCTTTTCTCTGTGAGCGTCACAACTTTGAATCCTCACCTGCGCATATGAACGCTACTCCTCCTGAGCTTATCCTTCAAATCCTCAAGGGATTCTATGACTTCTGTGCCTCTGCAGAGTCCTTGCACACAAAGGTGCTATCTCTTCTGAGATTCTCAAATACTCAAACCCCTAAGGAAAATAATTCTTTCTTCCTTCTCCCTCATATGGAGAGATATGATGCCCTCCTGGCACTCTATCTTCTCAAGCAACCTATTGCTGAGGTTTTCAGGGTGTTCAGCAACCCTGCGAAGATCCTTCTATGGAGTCTTCTTCAATCTCTGAACTCAAAGAGTTCCTTCTGTGTGCTCTAGCACTTACTCAATTCCCTCCTGGCAGAGTATCAAGAATTATCAGATCATTGTTGCTTCTAATGAACTCATAGCAGAGTTCTTTCTCTGTGCACTCCTTGCACTGGCTCAATGCCCACTTGGAAAAGTTGTACAGAACTCACAACAGAGTTTCTATCTTCTTCTAAACTCACAGTAGAGTTCCTCTTCTGTGCACTCTTTGCACCTGCTCAATGCCCACTTGGAAGAGATTTATAGAACTCCTTAGAGCTTCTGTCTGCAACTGTGTTCTTCTCCACAGCCTTGTCTCTAAGGTCTTCAGTAACCTCATAGGTCTTCCTCTGAATTGAAGATTCCAGTTTCTGTGCCCACCTGGCACGTCTTTGTCTGAATCTGCAGAGTTCATAAGTGCATCTATGCACTGGTATTCAAAGATCGTAGTACTCTGTCATGCCCTCCTGGCATGAAACCACAAAGAACCTTTCAAGCCTGAAAATCAAACAACTCCCTGCAAATGTCTAACATACATCTACAACATAAAATAACACAATGAAGCATCCACATAACATAGAAAACATGGAGGAAAATCTTTTTTGGTTTATATTAATGTAAATGCCTCTTTACAAAGGTGTCCCTGAGCTCAGACTTTAACAGAGTCTCAGTTCTTTCTCTTCTTCTCTCTCCTTCCTAAAAGCTCTTACTAAATGAGATCGAAATTGATCTTTTACAAGAGGGGATCTTCGAGCTCTTCCCTCCAATCTACCTACCCTATTCAATGCCATTGAATAGGCTATCTAGTCCAAAAATCGGATCTAGATCTCAGACTTCAAACATTAAAGGCCTACCTACTCTAATGCATGCGCAAAGGCATGATCTCATGGATCAATAGCCTAAACATTAAATTACATTCAAATTCAAAATGGAAGACGAGGGTTGCACCTCTCTTCAGATTTGAATGCACACACTAACGTGGTTGGTTGGCTAACATGGAGAGATTTTCTTGCATCATACTCCTCAGCTGCAAAATTCATGAGCTCCTGCTCATGAGCTTCCACCCTCAGTTTTGGAAATCCTCCTAGATCCCAAAGAAATTTGTGGAGTTGTTCATCTACTCCATCTCCCTATTGTTGTTGCTGCTGCACTACTGTTGCTTCTTCTTCTTATGTTTCTCTGCTCAGCTTCTCCTCGCTGGCAGTCTTTCTTGACCTGTTCATCATCTCTCTGATCTTCTTGATCACTTCGTCCAACTACTTCAGTGGCTGGCCCTGCTTTTTCAGTCTCCAGCTGCAAAACTTTTCTGCAATTGTGTAGATCATTTTGATCTCCCATGCTTTCTTCTTCATCTTCTTCTATGGCACTAAGTGTCCACTCTGTTGTAGACTTCAGCTCTGCAGTCTCCTCTTGATTGACCTGTTCTTCAGTCATATTCTCTGATAGCTCAAATTCTTCCAGTTCTCCTGCTGGCTCTGGATTGTTCAGCCAATCCTCTAGCATCTCCATCTCCATCTCCCATGGAGTGATCAATCTGCCTGCCTGCTCTTCGGCTTTTTCTGCTGCCAGCTTCAGTGCTGCAGCTTCCTTCTTTTCAACTTCCTGGCTGAAAGTATTGAGCCATTCCTCAGAATGATCATTCCCTTTTTCTTCTTGGGAAGCCTCAGATACCTGCTCCAATTCTTCATTGACAGTCTCAGCTAGTTGTCTTGCTTCTGCTGTTGTTGCATCTACAACATAGATTTCTGCCTCCCCTTGGGAAAATGGTAGGAATATTTTGATTCCCCCAATCATCAGAAGATTTCTCCAATATTCCTCCTCTGTCAGCCACATCTGTTGATCCAAACTCACCTCTGAGTTTATGAGACCCTCGGATAGTCTCATCTGCTCATCCCTTCCCACCAGGAAAATTGGGATTTTTCTGCTGCCCTCTTGGCATTCTATGGAATCAACTGATCCCATCTATGTTCCCTTGCCCAGCTGGCAAATTGGAAACTCTCACCTGCCCTCCTGGAAGTCTATGAGATCCCGTAGCGATCTCAATCCATTTCCCATCTGGCAATGTGAAATTCCCTAGCTGTCCTCATGACAGTCTATGAGATCCTCAGCTGATCTCAACTCTTTGCCCACCTGGAAATTCAGAATTTCCTCTCTGCCCTCCTAGCAGTGCTTGAGATCTTCAGCTGATCCCAATTCATCCTTACTACTGAGACTTCTCCCAGTCTCTGGTTTACATATCTGAACCCTTTTCTTTGGTCTGTTGAGGTTTTCAATAGGCCTCGGCCACCATTTTAACAACTTCCACTATCTTCTGACCATCAACTGCTTGACTGGCCATTTTATCTTTGTCTTCATGGGCCATTCATATACACATCTCGACCTGGAATTATGTTTCATCTCCAATGCAAGTTCATCCATCCTTTCATTCATCTCAGCAAGTTCTCCATCCCATTCAGCTTCGCTCATCATCTCTGGGTCTTTCCTTCCAACGTATCTTCGGCCTTCAGTAGCCATCTTACTATCCCTGTCTGCTCTCCTGGAAAACCTGTTGTTGTCACCCTGATCTTGAGTGTCTCTAGCCTCTTCCTAGAGTCCTCCTAACCATCTTCTTGATTGTTTCCCACCTGCAAACAACCATCATAGAGTCTCCAACACTCTGTCTTCCTTTTCCTTCTCCCTTTGCTTGAAATATACAAACAGAGTTCAAGCTCTGATACCACTTGACGCAGAACTATCGGCCCCTCGGGCCGAGATCCTCTCACAGGATCGCTCTTTACCTTCTTTGAGCCAGATCGGCTCTTTCGATTCCCTGTTGGAATCTGCTTCAAATCGATCCACAGGTCCTTCGGGAACTCCCCTGTGCGAACAACACTAGGCACGAGCTCCTATCTCCCCAAGCGACCACAACGCTATGACCATGGGCCTAACCCTAAGACTCTTGTCGAAATCTCACGATCTCATGAGTTCATGAGTTGAAGCATTTGACTCCTCCTTCTCCAGCCTCGCGATACCCAAAATGTCGATATGGGTATGGCTCTTCCTCTGTCAGTGCCTTTCATGCACGACCACCGGCTAGGCTAAGCGCTATCTCCTCTCGCTACTCGCACCTTTGCGAGTTGTGGTGTCCAACCCTGGCACCTTCCTTTCACGAAACCCTGAGGAGCGATGTTGAATTTTCTTCTCGTGTTCTCGCTACTCGCGACTTCACGAGTCGAGGGGTTCAATCCCTGTTCTCTTCCCGTGCAAACCTCCGAGACTTAAAAGTCAGCGAAGGTTGACCTCCCTTTCGTACTTCTCACAACTTGCCACTTCGCGAGTCTCAATGTCGAGATTCCGTGCTCTTATCTCACGAATCCCCGAGACGCGAGAAGTCAACGAAGTGTTGACTCCCTTCTCTAGGCAATGTGTGTCCACCTGTCAATCGCGCGAGCCCCACCTTAAGGTTCTGCCACACGTCCACACTCGTGCCTCAGCTCTCGGCACTTTGCAACTTCTGATGTTGAGATGAGGTCCTATCAACCTCCGAACCTCCGAATACATGAAATGCGTGATGAGGCTCTGATCCAATGGTCCTCCCTTGACCCAGATCCAACAGTTGTCTCCGCTCCTTGTGACTTCACAACTTCATGACTTGGAGCTCCCAACTCTTGGGCTCTCACCCTGTGAACCTCCGAGTTCACGAGATCCCTTGATCTCTACCACCTGTCCTCCTCATATGGACAGTCCCAATCTTTTCGCGACTTCGCCACTGGCGACTTGGAGCACCCAAATCCTGGGCTCTCACCTTGTGAACCTCCGACTTCGTGAGATCCTTTGATCTTTGCCACCTGTCCCCCTCTGATGGATGGTTGCGACTCTCTCCTGACTTCGCCACTCGCGAAGTCGAAAGACTTCCCTCTATGACTCCCGTTGTCTGAATCCCCGATATGGGTGATCTCGCGACATTTGTCCGCTCCCAGACGAATGGCTCAGATTTCCTTGGGACTTCACTATTCACGAAGTCAAGATGCTCACCTCTGTGAGTCCCGGTGCCCGAATCTACGAAATGGATGATTTCGTGACACGCATCCTCCCTCAGACGGACGACTTAGATTCTTTCACCTTTTCACGATTTCTGATGTCAAGTGCCCAGACTCCCGAACTCCCGAACATTGATATCCTGATATCACCCCCTTCGGGACTTTCGCTTCTTCTTGCAAGTTTTAAATCTCGTGCAAATCTCGACAGATCCAACGACTATCGGGTTTTAGCTTAAGATCTGACGACTCAGAATCTCCTCAGCTCTTGCGCTCCTCCTACTGCTCCCTGGACATGAAATCTTCAATGGTCCAGATCTTCTCGGCTGATCCGATGGCAGCTATTGCTCCTACTGAGCCTTGGCGCTTTTCTTTCAAACTTGGAAGAATTTCAAATTCTCAAAGGCCTCGACCTTTGTTTCTTTTCTCTGCGATCTTCACAACTTTGAATCCTCACCTGCGCGTATGAACGCTACTCCTCCTGAGCTTATCCTTCGAATCCTCAAGGGATTCTATGACTTCTGCGCCTCTACATAGTTCTTGCACACAAAGGTGTTATCTCTTCTGAGCTTCTCAAATACTCAGACCCCTAAGGAAAATAATTCTTTCTTCATTCTCCCTCAGATGGAGAAATATGATTCCCTCCTGGCACTCTGTCTTCTCAAGCAACCTATTACTGAGGTTTTTAGGGTGTTCAACAACCCTGCGAAGATCCTTTTATGGACTCTTCTTCAATCTCTGAACTCAAAGAGTTCCTTCTCTGTGCTCTAGCACTTATTCAATGCCCTCCTGGTAGAGTATCAAGAATTCTCTGATGATTCTTTCTTCTAATGAACTCACAGCAGAGTTCTTCCTCTGTGCACTCCTTGCACTGGCTCAATGCCCACTTGGCAGAGCTATACAGAACTCACAACAGAGTTATTATCTTCTTCTGAACTCACAGCAGAGTTCCTCTTCTATGCACTCTTTGCACCTGCTCAATGCCCACTTGGCAGAGCTTTATAGAACTCCTCATAGCTTCTGTCTACAACTATTTTCTTCTCCAAAACCTTGTCTCTAAGGTCTTCAGTAACCTCACAGGTCTTCCTTTGAATTGATGATTCCAGTTTTTGTGCCCACCTAGCACATCTTTGTCTGAATCCGCAGAGTTCAGAAGTGCATCTATGCACTGGTATTCAGAGATCGCAGTACTCTGTCATGCCCTCCTAGCATGAAACCACAAAGAACCTTTCAAGCCTAAAAATCGAACAACTCCCTGCAAATGTCTAACATACATCTACAGCATAAAAGAACACAATGAAGCATCCACATAACACAGAAAACATGCAGGAAAATCTTCTTTGGTTTATATTAATGTAAATGCCTCTTTACAAAGGTGTCCCTGAGCTCAGACTTTAACAGAGTCTCAACTCTTTCTCTTCTTCTCTCTCCTTCCTAAAAACTCTTACTAAATGAGATCGAAATTTATCTTTTACAAGAGGGGCTCTTCGAGCTCTTCCCTCCAATCTACCTACCCTATTCAATGCCATTGAATGGGTTGTCTAATCCACAAACCAGATCTAGATCTCAGCCTTCAAACATTAAAGGCCTACCTACTCTAATGCCTACGCAAAGGCACAATCTCATGGCTCAATAGCCTAAACATTAAATTACATTCAAATTCAAAATGGAAGACGAAGATTGCGCCTCTCTTCAGCTTTGATTGCATGCGCTGACGTGGCTGGCTGACGTGGAGAGATGATCCTGCATCAATATACATCATGTTGTTTCTAGTGGTATGTGGCACGTCATGTGGATCCTCATGGTTGAGGAGAAATGAATTTTTGAAGATGAAAAAGTGAATTGAAGAAGGAAGTACATGTAGGCCCTGAAGATAATTAAAGTAAAAAATTACAAAACAAGAAAGTGTTAGGTCGGACCTAATGTTAAAAGGAAGTGACATAAATGGTATAAATAAACATCATTATACATTCATTTGATACAAGTCAAATTTCAGAGGAAAAAAGAAGAAAAGAAGGTTGGATTTCAAGGGAGGATGAAGTCTTTTGGTGATGTGTTCTAAGGTATGTTATTTTCAGGTCATCTTACCATTTTTGCTATAACCTTTTTTTCTAGAAAAATTCATATGGTGAAATCCCTATGGTATTGAGAAGACATATCAAGGTACCTCTGGTAAAAATTCCAGCTCTTGATTCGCTATAATTATGGAGATACACTCTGTGGAAGATAGGGTTTGTGACCAGTCCTAAAGCTAGTCAATAAATAGGTGTTCTAGGTAAAATAGTCATAACTTCTTCATAAAGAATCCAAATTAAGTGGGACAAATTTCATGGGAAATATTATGGACCTTTGTTTCTTGTGTGTGAGTTTTAGAATCAGATGTTAATTATTGAGCTTGGGGCATTCTGTGCAAGTTCACTCTCCTAAATAGACCAGAATTGAATAAAGTCTACCATTCTTTCTATAACCTCTTTTTAGGGAGGATCCAAGGAGTGAAAATTGGAGTAGTTTCAGAGAATACATTGAGTAATATTATCTACAGGATCAGAGTACTCCAAGAATTGAAGAATTTCATAAATTGAAGAAGTCTCAGGAAGCATTATCAGTTTCTATGTGATGATTGGTTGATGGTGATGATTTAATGTAAAGTTTTATTATCTCTCATATATTCTTGGGTGGAAGGAAGAAAAAAGGATGGAGAGTTCAAATCTCTCTTGATATTGGAGGATTTTATCTTCCTCTTGGAGGTTTATCCCTCCCTTTACATGTGGAAGTTGTAGCTACCTTTGGAAGTCATTACTTCCCTTGAACAATAACTATTGATTATTTCTCATATATTGTGCATGGTGTATTGTGGTGTATTGTGGTGTATTGGTGTAACTCTTATACTATTGTTCATTGCTCATTGGATATAGTTTAATGGTTTAATTATAAGTTGAAAAAGGTTTTAAATTGTACTTGATACTGATTCAAACCCCTCTTAGTATCAACAACATACACAATACACCAGGGTTTTACATGGAAACCCAAAGAGGGAGAAAACCACTGAATGTTTTTTCTTATATGTCTTTAAGAATTACATTCATTGGAAGCACCAACTTCCTTTGTTTTCTAGATACAACTAGAAGGAGGCTCCAACCCCTTAGTTTCTCAGGATACAACCTGATGGAAGCTCCAACTCCCCAATTCGTTGGATACAACCAGAAGGAGGCTACAACCCCCTATGTTCTATGGCTACAACCAAAGGTAGATACAACCACCTGTCCTTTCCCTATCCAACCTCCTGATGTAGAAGTATAATGATGGAACCACTGTCACATTATTCCTGTGAGATATATTGTTGTAAACTTGTACCAATCTACCTATAATCAACCTATAACAACATGTACCAATAACATGTGCCAACATGTACCATACATCAACCTATAACTCAACCTGTACCATAAACAAATGCACCAAACATGTACAAATAACCTGTCCAAACAACCTATAATCAACCTGTACCAAAAACAAGTGCATCAACAATGCACCAACCTATACCTCAACCTGTACCATCAACGAGTGCATCAACCATGCACCAATTATGTATCAATCATGCATCAAATACACATAAACTATGACTCGTCAAGATGTGCCAACATCATCAAATATACACCTCATGTATGTGCCAACTCATCAACTACTTGTCTCAACCATGTACACAACATGTACCTCAACCATATACCAAACACCCAATATAACCATCAAAATTTCTCTAGAAATGCATCACACTATCCATAACCAAATACCATAAACCATTACATCAAACCATGTACCTCAACCTCAATGTTATACAACCTCTATCTGTAACATACCTCAACCAAAATCCCTCATCAATTTTGTCATCCAAATCTGACTTGTAACTCTGTAATAGACCTGGTGTATATGATCACATACCTGAAAACCTTCCTTAACTTTAACAACAAGAGGCTATCATTTTATCAAACTTTACTTTAGTCTCACATGACTAATTTTGGATTAGACAACAACCCTAACTTGCAATAATCATAAATATGTACCTATAATGAATAAATATCTGAAAAATGTTACAAAATGTTCTTTGGTGTCTTTTATGCAAGACCTCCATATTTCACTACTTGTAACCTCTCAAAAAGGAGTTATACCAAAAATTGCACACCTTGTTGAATTTTGGCTTACTCTAGAGAGTGAACTTGTAAAGCGTGCCCCACACATAATATTTGTTGTATGGATATGAAAATTGTACACGAAATACCATAGACTGTACTCTAACCAATACATTTGGTCTTACTAAATTTGGATCTGTTATGAAGAAGATATTATGTTTTTATTCGAAACAATTGTTTTAGACTAGTTTTAGGACTAGCCACAAACCCTATTTTCCACGGTGTGTAACTCCAAAAATAAAACGACCCAAAAGATGAAATTTGTTTCACAGCTACTTGGATATGTTTCCTCAATCGTCTCCCAATTTCATGGTCTGAATCATTCTAGAAAAAACTTTATTGCGAAAATGGTGACATGACCTGTAAATAACATACCTTAGAAAATATCATCAAAACAATTTATCCTCCCTTGAATTTCGGCCTTCTTTACTTCACTTTCCCTCTGAAATTCGGCTTAGATATCCTTTGGTTACCTCAGTCACTTGTAGATATTCAATATTCTCAAGTGTGATTAAAATGAGAGATCCTTGCCTCTTATTTATACTTTCATGTAGATTTTTCAAGGGGTTACCTTTTAACCATCTTAACCCACTTTCCTTATTTTAGGGTTAACCCACTTCTAACCACTTGTCCACTTAGTAATTTTTCCATTAACTTTATTATTTAAATAATTTATTTTGTATCCTCTTTGACTTATAGTACACTCATCACTTCACTTTATTATTTAAATAATTTGTTCTTTGCAAACACTTTGACTATTTTGACCTTTGAGGCTTCTAGATGACTCATGAGGGTTCTCCAACTTCACATGGCCATAACTCTCTAACCGTGAGGAGTTATGTGATGTTCCACATACCACTGGAAATTGCATGACATATAATATCCATATAGAATAGTCCTACCTGAAAATATATCAAAACTCGTACCATTATCCATCAAACAAACTTCGGTCCATTACACAAACCTTTGTGGTACCGAAATTCACTACCGGACTCTGTTCAAGGGTTGACATCAATGAAAACCAACCCAATTAATAAAAAATATCCCTCTTTAAAATTGACGGAAACACTCTAATGCAATACTAAATTCATGTCATGCAATACTGAAGTCATATCACTCATGTTCCCCTTGTGACCATCACTCCCCCTGGTACCAGGCCTATGTGTTCTACATCCGATAAATCTCTCCCCCTTTGTCATCAATGACAAAGGTATATTTCCATCTGGGGCTTCTCCCCTTCACTGAACTATCCTTGGGTATACTTCACTTGACTGAACTCTTCCTAAAACTGATCTGCCAACCTGAACTGTCCTCTTTATGGTGTTTCCTCGTGTAGATCTAAGACATATAAGATAAGAATTCAAAAGCATTCATTTTGGAGTAGAAATTATTCCGTGTTTTTGGAGAAAATACTCAAAGGCTTCTCGTGGAAGCGGTTTTGTAAATATGTCTCACTTATTCTTTTGTGCCCACATATTCAACTTTGATGTTCTTATCTACAACATTTTCCCATAGAAAGTGATACTTGATTGGAATGTGATTCTTCTTGGAGTGAATCATTGGGTTGTTTGAGATACTGATGGTGCTTGTATTATCAAAATCGATTGTAATGGGATCATCATACTCAGCCTAAATATATTTCAGAGTTTGTTTCAACCATAGAACATGTGTACAACATGATGTTGCTCCAATATATGCTACCTCGGCTATAGATAAGGATACTAATCATTGTTTCTTTCTTAGCCATGATACTAAACACTCACCTAAGTAGAATGTTGTTCCACTGGTGCTTCATAATTCATTAATGAAACCTACCCAATTTGCATCTATGTAGGAAATAAGTGATAGATCATTTCCTTTTGGATACCATAATCAAAACTCTTATGTTCCTTCGGGATATCTGAAAAGCCTCTTCACTGCTACAACATGTGTTTCCTTTGGTGTTGCTTGAAATTGTGCCACCTGTCCAACTGCCTACATTACATCTGGTTTGGATGTTGTCACATAGAGTAAGCTTTCAATCATTAACTTGTATTGCCTCTGGTCTGTAGACTTTGAATCATCATCTTTGCTCAACTTGAAACTAGCTTGCATAGGAGTGTTAACTAGTTTGTAATCTTCAATTCCGAACCTCTTTAGCATTTCTTTGATATACTTAGTTTGAGAAATAAAAATTACTTGGTTGCTTTGACGTATCTGAAAACCCAGAAAGAAGGATAGTTCTTCGAGTAATGACATTTCAAATTCATTATACATATCCTTTGCAAATGTCTGGCTTAACCTGTCATCATTGTTTCCAAAAATAAAATAAAATGTTATCTTGAGTTACCTTGATGTAGAGGTTGTTGCCTGCACTTCCTTTTCTAAACTCTGCCTATTGTAGATATGTATCCAGTCTAGAGTACCATGCTAAAGGATCCTATTTTAGACCATACAATGCCTTCTTCAATTTTCACATGTAATATGTGTTCTCTGATAATTGAAATCCTTCTGGTTGTTCGATGTAGACTTCTTCTTCAAGTTCCCCATTCAGAAAATTGGATTTCACATCCATATGATACATTTTAATATTCTTAGAGCATGCATAAGCTAAAAGAAATTGTATTGCTTCCATTATGGAAACTGGGGAAATGTCTCTTCAAAGTCGATTCCTTCAACCCGTGTGTATCATTTACATACCAATCTAGCTTTGTTCCTGGTAACCTGAACATCTTCATTCAATTTATTTATGAATACCCACTTTGTGCCAATCAAATTCTTATTATTTGGTCTTGGAACCAATTTCCAAGTGTCATTCTTCTCTATTTGATCCAATTCTTCATCCATGTCCTTATTCTAGAATTCCTCCTTGATGGTCTCTTCAAAACTGTTTGGTTCAATAGTAGATGAGAGTTCTAGGTGCATTTTTTCTGGTGAATGGATTCTTCTTCTAGTCTCAACTCCTACATCTTTGTTTTCGATAATCTGATCTGAATGATGTTTCTTCTATACTCATTTGCTAGGTTTCTTTGGAGGCACTTGATGAAATTGCTCTTCTACTTCTATTTGATCTTCTTCAGCTTCCCCTTCTACTTCTTCTTCATCTTTTGTTTCTTCTTCGTAAAGTTGTTCCATTGAATCATTTTATTCTTCCTTTAATTCTCGTCTACATGTTTCATCAATTGTTACATTGATGCTTTCCACAACTTTTTTCAAACTCAGATTGTAACACTTGTATGCTTTCCTTGTACTTGAGTAGCCAACAAGTACTCATTTGTCCACACAAGAGTCAAACTTTTTCATTCTGCCATCTTCTCTTTTGATGTAGCATTTTATTCCAAATACTCTGAAGTGTTTCACATTTGTTGGTCTTCCTTTCCATAGCTCGTAGGGGGTTTTGTCATTGTTTTTTATGGGCATTACTATGTTTTGAATGTGAACCGTTGTATGCATTGCATGTGTCCAAAATATATCGATCATTTTGGAATCCATTAGCATTGTTTGAGCCATTTCTTGTATTGTCATGTTCTTTCTTTCAACAACTTCATTTTGTTGAGGTGTCCTAGCAATGGAGAATTGCATTTGTATTCCATGCATGTTGTAGTAGTCCATAAATTCCTTTGAAGTAAACTCTCCTCCATTATCAGATCTCAAAAAATTGATTTTTGAATCCATTTCATTTTCAACCATTTCCTTGTAAACCTTCAAGTTTTAAAAAGCTTCTGACTTAGTCTTGAGAAAACAAACTGCATTCATTCTTGTATAATCATCAACTAATAACATAAATTATTTCTCACCTTTTCAACCCTTTGTTGTAGTTGGTCCAACTAGATCAGTATGCACAATTTCCAGTGGTCTTGTCATTGAATATTCCTTTGATTTAAACACGGTCTTTGTTTTCTTTCCTTGTTGACAATGTTTGCATAAAGTGTTGGTCAGTTTCGTAAACTGGGGAATTTCTCTAACTGCTTCCTTTTTGTTGACTTTGACAAGGTTATAAAAGTGTATGTGACCCATTATTGTGTGTCATAACCAACTTTCATCTTCCTTTCCTAGACAACACTTTTCATTTCCAATTTCACTTAATACATATATGTTGCTTGAAGTTCTTGCAGCTGTTGCAATCGATTTTCCTGAACCTTATTTTCTTATCTCTCACTTTTGTGAATCTAAAATAACTTTATGACCTTGGTCACACATTTGACTCACACTTAGAATATTATATTTCATATCTTCTACTAGTAAGACATTTTCTGCCTTAGTATTCGTGTTTCCAATTCTGACTGTCTCTTTTCCAATGATTTTAGTTGAATCATCATTTCCAAAGGAGACTGATCCATCCCTTTCCTTTATTAATGTAAGAAACTTGTATTTATCACTTTTCATGTGTTTTGAATAGCCACTGTCAACATACCAACCACATTTATTCTTCTTATATTGTAGAGCGAGTGTGCATTCTTCATTGCTATATTGATTCTTCTCTCTTATCCATGTTCTCTTCTAAGGTTCATGTCTGTGATCATTATTGTTTTGTTGTGGTTCTCTAGGAGGAACTGTCATTCTGCAATATTTGGCCATGTGTCCAAAGTTGTTACACTTGTAGCATTCCACTTCAGTGCTCAGTGATTCAAATTTGTTGTAACCTCTTCATTGTTTTTCATTAGGCCTTCTTGGATAACCCTTTTTTGTATGAATTTCAAAGGTGTTTATGTTCTTGTTGTTAGCTCTGCAATTCATAGCTTTATGTCCAAAATTATTTCATGCATAAAATAAACCAAAAAATATAGTTTGATACCTAGGAGTTGAAAATCTTCTGAAAGGAGTTGCTCTTATGAATCCTTCTTCTTCCTAAGGCCTATCTATTTATATTGGTTGTTGATTCTAAAATATGAATCTTCACAGTGGAGGAGTGTCCATGCAATCTTCCTTGTAGGTCTTCCTATCCCATTTGAATTTTTTTTCATAGCTTTTTGGATATGTTTCTTGTTCTATTGTTTTGGAGCTTGATCCCTTTTCTGTTTGATTGTATCCAAGTCTGAACTTTTCATGATGAGGCTTTTGACTACTGATATTGTTATCCAAAACTTTTGAGTTGTTATGCATGTTTTTCTCTTGAAGATCCTTTCTTAAGTGACAATCTCTGCTTCCAAATTTCCAATGATCTTGTCTCTTTCTTCTAGTTGTTCTTTGAGTGCTTCTTCAATTATTTTATCTTATTCTATTTGAACCTTCAAATTTGTGATCATTTTCTCTAGTTCCTGAGTATCTTCTTTCTTGTCTAGTTTTGCTTGTAGCTTATCGTTTTTATTTTTTTCTCTTCTTATAACTTCTATGGCACACAACAATTCTTCTCGGTAGTCAAATTATTCCTCTTCGTATTCTTCTTCATTGTCTTATTTATCATAGTCTTCTACTTCCATGAATAAAACTCTTTTTCTTTCACTGTCACTGACTTCATCTTTGATGAAGAGATGTCTTCTTTGGTGCGTAATATTTTCTTAAAAGATTTCTTTGTGGTTCTTTTGCCTTTATATGTTTGTTTTCTATTTGAGTAATCTTCATCATGTTAATTTTTCAAAACCCCAACCCAGTTTCAGTGTCGCTGATTTTTCAGCCAAATTTAAATTCCAAACTCAGTTTCAGCATTGTTTCAACATATGTCACAGCGGTGTTTCAGCATATGTCACAGTAGTGTTTTAGCATATGTTACAACATTGTTTCAGCATATGTCACAGCGGTGTTTCAGTAGATGTCACAACGGTGTTTCAACATATGTCACAGCGGTGTTTCAACATATGTTACAGCGGTGTTTCAACATATGTTACAACACTGTGTTTCAGCGTATGTTACAGCACTGTGTTTCAACATATGTTACAACACTGTGTTTCAGCATATGTTACAGCACTATGTTTCAGCATATGTTACAGCACTGTGTTTCAGCATATAAAAACTTAACAGAAATAAATTTTAGAACTGAAACATGAAGATTTTGAACATCATTTTCAACGCAGAAATAAAATATCAGCAATATGCAAAACTCAAAAAATATAGACACAAAGATATTCGGGCTAACTTCGACCTTGGAAAAACCCACAAGGGGAAAACCAGTGAGAGAGGGATTTGTATTATTTATGAGCTTCTGAGAAATTCTTTTACAGCATATTCATCTTTAGATATTTACACAAACTTATATGGACATTCCTGTAGCTTTGCTCCTCGATTTCTGAACCAGAAATCCGTACAACGGTACGGTTGTCCCAACAATTAATGTTGTACGAACTGTCTCAAAATTTGTGCCAAAAATCTGCTAAGACTCAATTTTTGTGCCACTAAATGCTATTCGGCAGCCTTGGAATGCATGCCAATACTCCCAGAAATTGCAGTTGCTGTCTCTTTTCTTCAGCTCGACCTCTCTCTTGCTCTCTCTTGTTCTCTCAACAAGAATGCTTGAACTCCTCTTGTTCTCTCAACAAGAATGAATAAACTTTTCTTGAATGGGTGCGCCCTCTTGCCCAAGTCGACCTCATGAGGGAAGGTGAGGGGTTTTCTAATCTAACGGTTGAGATTAGATCAGATGGGTGGCTGAGATTTGATGTCTCTTCACTCACCCTCACTTTAATCATAAAGTCACCTTTTAATTTGCATCTCACAAATTAAATGACTAGGACCCACATTTGGCACTTTCTCCCCCTTAGGCGCCTAGGGAAGAGAAACACTTGCCTTGGTACTTTATTTTAATTAAAAATTTAACA
>ML782892.1:61251-82523 GCA_009831015.1 Picea engelmannii | reverse complement strand
CGGTCTAACTTCGACCCTGGAAAAACCCACAAGGGGAAAACCAGTGAGAGAGGGATTTGTATTATTTATGAGCTTCTGAGAAATTATTTTACAGCATATTCATCTTCAGATATTTACACAAACTTATCTGGACATTCCTGTAGTTTTGCTCCTCGATTTCTGAACCAGAAATCCGTACAACAGTACAGCTGTCCCAGCACTTAATGTTGTACGGACTGTCTCAAAATTCGTGCCAAAAATCTGCTAAGACTCAATTTATGTGCCACTAAATGCTATTCGGCAGCCTTGGAATGCATGCCAATACTCCCAGAAATTGCAGTTGCTGTCTCTTTTCTTCAGCTCGACCTCTCTCTTTCTCTCTCTTGTTCTCTCAACAAGAATGCTTGAACTCCTCTTGTTCTCTCAACAAGAATGAATCAACTTTTCTTGAATGGGTGCGCCCTCTTGCCCAATTCGACCTCGTGAGGGAAGGTGAGGGGTTTTCTAATCTAACGGTTGAGATTAGATCAGATGGGTGGCTGAGATTTGATGTCTCTTCACTCAACCTCACTTTAATCATAAAGTCACCTTTTAATTTGCATCTCACAAATTAAATGACTAGGACCCACATTCGGCACTTTCTCCCCCTTAGGCGCCTAGGGAAGAGAAACACTTGCCTTGGTACTTTATTTTAATTAAAAATTTAACACATCATTCCTCTTTTTTTTTTATGAGGCCATTTGTTATCAAAATGACCAATACCATCACAATTAAAACAAATCAATGGAAACTTACCTTTATATCTGTCATTGGTTCTGTTGTTCAATATTTTGACAAAGTTGGCCATTTCTTCATCATCTTCTGAAATGTCATTATTGTTGCTCTGTTCTTTTTCCTTTTGATTTGACCTTTTGGATGCTTTGAAATATGCTTATTTTAGATCTGGATTTTCCTTTTCAGTTTTCATTTCACATGTTGTGAAGATTCCATGTAGTTCATCCATGCTTATTGAGTCTAGATCTGCTCTTTCTTCTAGTGTTGATGTCTTAGGATAAAATCTTAGGATAAAATCTCATAGGAAGAGATCTTAGTACCTTTTGAAAAATTACAGATTATTTAATTTCTTCTTTGAATCCTATGATTACATTTATTCTTTCATCAACTCGTAAGAAGTAAGATGCAATATTTTCATCTTCCTTCATCTTTAGATGTTCGAACTAACCTCAGTAAGTTTGAAGTTTTGTTTGTTTGACTTTGAATCTCCTTCATAAATATTTTGAAGCTTGTCCCAAATGTCTTTAGTGTATTTGCAATGTATAAATTTGGTGTATACTGATTCGCAAATACCATTCAGAAGTGCATTTATGGATTTGGAATTATTTTGACCGATTTTTATTTTACTTTCATTTGTCTGCGGAACTATTGGTTCTTTGTATCCATCTACAACTGATTTCCAAATTTCAAATCCCTATGTCTGTATATATTTTTTCATCCTTCTTCTCCAAAATGCATACTTATGCCCATCAAATTGTGGTATTCAATTTTTATACATGTTTTTTCTCTCCATGGTCTACCTTTCAGTGGTTAAACTGATTTATGAAGGAACCTGCTCTGATACCAATTTTTGGATTACTAAGAGGGGGTGTGAATCAGTAATATATAAATTTAATAATTTTCACCATAAAATGCAAGTGTTATATCAATGTAGCATTATCATCCATTAGTTGTAGAGTAAATAAACAATGAAAAAATGAGAAGTCACACATATACATAGTACACCAGGGTTTTATGTGGAAACCCAAAGCGGGAGAAAACCACAGAATGATTTTTCTTATATGTCTTTAAGAATTACATTCATTGGAAGCACCAACTTCCTTTGTTTTCCAGCTGCAACTGGAAGGAGGCTCCAACCCCTTATTTTCTCAGGCTATAACCTGAGGGAAGCTCCAACTCCCCAATTCTTTGGCTACAACCATAAGAATGCTACAAAACCCTATGTTCTCTGTCTACAACCGAAGGTGGCTACAACCACCTCTCCTTGCCCCGTCCAACTGCCCTGATGTAAAAGTTGAATGATGAGACCACTTTCACACTATCACTGTGAGATATACTATTGTAAACCTATACCAATCAACCTGTAATCAACCTCTAACAACCTGTACCATGATGTGTGCCAACATGTACCAGAAACAAATGCATCAACCATGCACCAAACCTATAAAAATAACCTGTCACAATAACCTATCCAAACAACCTGTAATCAACTTGTACCATAAACAAGTGCATCGACCATGCACCAACCTATACCTCAACCTGTACCATCAACGAGTGCATCAACCATGCACCAAATATGTACCAATCATGCATCAAATACACATAAACTATGACTCATCAAGATGTACCAACATCATCAACCGTACAGCTCATGTATGTGCTAAATCATATTTGTCTCAACCATGTACCCAACATGTACCTCAACCATATACCAATATAACCATCAAAATTTCTCTAGCAATACATCACATTTTCCATAACCAAATACCATAAACCATTACATCAAACCATGTACCACAACCTCACTATTATACAACCTCTATCTGTAACATAGCTCAACCAAAATCCCTCATCAATTTCATCATCCAAATCTGATCTGTAACTCTGTAATAGACCTAGTGTATATCATCACACACCTGAAAACCTTCATTTACTTTAACAACAAGAGACTAGCATTTTATCAAACTTTACTTTAGTCTCACATGACTAATTTTAGATTAGTCAACAACCCTAACTTGCAATAATCATAAATATGTACTTGTAATGAATAGAGATATGAAAAATGGAATATAATGTTCTTCAGTGTCTTTTATGCAACTCCTCCGGATTTCACTACTTGGAACCTCTCAGAAAAGGAGTTATGCAAAAATGGCATACCTTGTTGAATTTTGGCTTACTCTAGAGAGTGAACTTATAGAATGTGCCCCGCACGGAATGTTTGTTGTATGGATATAGAGATTGTACATAGAATACTACATATTGTACTCTAACCAATAAATTTGTTCTTACTGAATTTGGATATGTTATGAAGAAGTTATGGCATTTTTAACCAAAACACCTGTTTTAGACTAGTTTCAGGACTAGCCACAAACCCTATTTTTCACGACGTGTAACTCCAAAAATAAAACGACCCACAAGCTTAAATTTGTATCACAACTACTTGGATATGTTTCCTCAATGGACTCCCAATTTCATGGTATGAATAATTCTAGAAACAAAGTTATTGTGAAAATGGTGAGATGACCTATAAATAACATACCTTAGAAAACATCATCAAAACAATTTATCCTCCCTTGAATTTCGATCTTCTTTACTTCACCTTCCCTTTGAAATTTGGATTAGATATCCTTTGGTTACCTCAGTCACTTGTATATATTCAATATGCTCAAGTGTGATTAAAATAAGAGAGCCTTGCCTCTTATTTATACTTTCATGTAGCTTCCTCAAGGGGTTACCTTTTAACCATCTTAACCCACTTTCCTTATTTTAGGGTTAACCCACTTCTAACCACTTGTCCACTTAGTAATTTCTCCATTAAATTTATTATTTAAATAATTTATTTTGTATCCTCTTTGACTTATAGTACACTCATCACTTCACATTATTATTTAAATAATTTCTTCTTTGCAAACACTTTGACTACTTTGAACTTTTGGGGCTTCTAGATGACTCATGAGGGTTCTCCAACTTCACATGGTCATAACTCTCTAACCGTGAGGATTTATGTGATGCTTCACATATCACCGGAAATGGAGTGACATGTATTATCCATCTAGAATAGTCTTACCTACCAATATATCAAAACTCATACCATTATCCATCTAACAAACTTGGGTCCATTACCCAAACCTTTGTGCTACCAGAATTCTCTACAAGACTTTCTTCAAGGGTTGACATCAATGAAAACCAACCTAATTAATCAACATTTCCCTATGGAGTTCCTTCACGAAAAACCTCTGAAATTCCTGCAGACAAAGAAGTATGCAACTGCGAGAAAGTAGTTATCCGCTAACTAACTTAATGTAATCAATTTAGATTCAATGTTAGATTCAAAATAACATACACATAATATCATCAAAATCATAATTAACACAAGAATCAGACTAGAATGAGTGTTATTTCATTAATGATAGAAAAAGGGGTTGGTTACAACCTGTAACCACTATGGCACCATCCTGGAACTAGGCTCTAAGTTCCTCCACCCAAGGCTGAAAATGTATAGGAGTGCCTCAAAGACTCTACACTCTAGCAGGTCCAAGGAAGACAAATATTTTTTTCCTGACAAGATAAGGCGAATGGAAATTATGGAAACAAGGGTTTCCAGGAAAAGGGTACAATCTTAGACACAAGGGAAATAGAGCACTTTTAGGATAATCTTCAAGAGTTCAACAAAATGGTGCATTTCTTAGACATTATTTTTCCTCCACCCCAACGCTCTCTTTTATACTCCATTTTTATGGTTGGATTCGTTACGTATGGGCTTTACGAAGTTAGGTAATGAAAAATCCTGTAAACACTACCCAAAATATAGGATTATATTTGTTTGAGCCAAAATTAACATGTACATGGGTTGCTAACAGGGAACCCGCATACATATGCACGTTGCTTTAAGGAAAGTCACATACACTTTGATATATGGGTTTTTTTAATAAGTGTTTGAATTGGAAAAAGGGGATTTAATTCATGCAAAAATGGAAAGGGATGTAACATATCCCAATGCTTCATCATATCCATATATAGTGGAAAATGACACTATAAAATATTCCCCCTAATGTGTGATATCAGAACAATAATCGATGGCTGAAATACATTACAAAATTCATGAGATAATGGAGGATCCATTGGGTGAGAGTATTTGAAGACCAGTCTTGAAATAGTACCTATAACAAAAACGAGTAAGACACTCTCTTCTCAAGTTAGGAATTCCCATGCTTGAATGTGATGTAAGCATGGAATCCAATCAATTACATTGTGGATCCATTAATAATAGAAATACAAGTTATTTTTGTGGCCACAAAAACTAAACACAATGGATCCATGTGATATATAGAAGTAGAAATAATGGCCATGAGAAAATACATAGTGGATGCATGCAAAAATCTATATCATAGACACAAATATATACATAGTGGAGCTATGTCTCAGGATCAAAACAAAGGATATATGGAGCCAAGTAAGTCAACCAAATGATTCGCTACCCAATGTATGAGGTGGGTGCAATCAATATAAGTCAGGTAGGAGCACAAAATAGGTGATGGTCATACTTCACCCAAGTTATGTGATCTGACCGTCGTGGTACGAGTCTGCACTATGTGAATAAATGAGTTGAATTTGAACATAGTGAGACACATTTTGATTATTGGTCATTGATGTATACCATTAACAAATGAAAGACAACCCACCAATGATGATAATGGGCATCAAGATACGTAATACAATCTAACAAATGTGAATAAATGATATGATATTGAACACCTAAAAGAATCTCTCGATAAGGGGACATTGAGGTATTCCCATTGTCAATAGTGAGGGAACCTACCACTAATGATTGGAAATCCAAAGGTACTAATAAAAACTCTATATCCTTGTCCCAGAGAAATATGTGTTGACGTCGATAGGAAGAGATCCACTAGAAGGATGTCATTAAGGAATCCCTCATCATCCAACACAAGGAGTAGCAAAAGGCCAAATATTTGGAAGGACTCAGACAAAAAATATTGTAAGGACCACATCGGGGTACGACTCTGGCATGCACTAGATGGAATAGTGCACAGCAAAGGCTCTCTAAATAGTATCCAGTGATGAATACTACTGAAAAAGATGAGGAATCCACCAATGGGGTCAAATGGAAACCAAGGTACTGCACAAATCCCTATGTGTGATAATGGTTGTTGACGTCAAACACAAGGGAAATTTCTAAGTCAACAACCAATAATGGTTGTCATCTATTGAGCACAAGGTTACCTAGCAATAATGGAAATAGGCCTAGGGTGAAACTCTTGGTCATAGTCTTAGAGAAATGTGTCACAGTCGATAAGAGAAGACCCACCAGCAAGAAGTCAATGGGGACCTTCTTGATCTAGATTTATGAGTGGAACGGAATGAAACCACATATTTATAATATTAACCTAGAGACATAGTGAACAATAACAGAGATACAGTAAAACTTGGCTTCTATTAAATAATAAATATGTTGAAAACTGTAAAATGCAGACTGAAAACAAGCTTGCTAGAATGGTGGAAACATATCTCACTGATCTAGATTTATGAGCAAAACGAAATGAAACCAAATATTTATAATATTGACATAGATAAATAATAAAAAATAACATAGATACAATAAAACTTGGCTTCTATTAAATAATAAATATGTTGAAAAACTGTAAAATGCAGACTGAAAACAAGCTTACTAGAATGGTGGCACCTTATCTCTAAGAAGAGATGTGATGGCTACGCTCATTCGCAAGAAGATGAGTAAAATGAGGCTATGAATGAAATTTTACAATAAAAATGAATTTCAAAACCATAGACATCCAAAAACCTAATCCTAGGAGATCAAGCGCCAAAAGTCATGTGGGCCCTGTCGGGGTAAGTTAGTACATCAACTTCCTGGGGTTGTAACTTTTGCATACGATCTCCATTTAGGGCATATGATAGCTCGTTTGAAAGGTATTGATGAGGATATTAATTTAGGGGCCTAAATTGGATCCTTAAGATATTATTGAGGTTATTTATCGTGAAAAATCATTGTTTAGGCTCTCAAAATGGCCTCGAAAGTTCAGGAACCGAAAAACTGCTAAAAATAGTAAGTTTCGAAAAAATTGTTTTGTGCTAGTTGGAAAAGGTGGGTGGCCACTGAGATCCTCCTGGATTAATCCTCCCCCATTAGAAATAAATGGTCTCCATTGCATTGAGTACCACCATTAGATGATAAATGTTTTTTTGAATTTGGCCTCGGGTGAGCCACTTGCCTTGGTGCAGGAGCTTCCTTGCTTTAACAAACTGATAAAGATGGATCCTATGCTGGAAAGTTCCCTTGAACTGTGTGTCCATGATATGATCAATGGATTCATATTTCATGTATTCAAGGTTGATCTATGTTGTTTTCAATTGTTCTTCTATCTCCGAGGTGTCCAATAATGGTGGAAAATAAGGCCGAAGGAGGTCCAGATTGAATATTGGGTGAAATCCAAGGAATGGGGGAAGGTTGAGCTCAAATGAACTTTCACCCATAGACTTGGTGATGGCATAGAGTGTTGTAATGTATTGAGTTTATGATGATTCCTTGTAAAGCATTATTTCTGCAAGTGAAACCAAACTTTGTCTCCCTCCTGAAACTGGTGTGGCACCTAGAGTTGATCATGGTGTTGCTTGTACTTTGCATTGGACTTCTGTAAAATATCCTAAACCTATTGAAGGATGTGTTGTATCCTCTCAATGAATCGTGTGGCTTTGTCAGCTCCAATTGGAGCATGCAACAAGTCTTCCTAGGTAGCCACAAGGAGTAGTACAACATCCATGGGACCCAATGGTTGAAATCCCAACCCCACTTGAAAGGGGTTGTGGTTGATTGACCTATGTATGGATATGTTGTATTTATGATAAACATAGGGAAGACTCTCATCCTAGGTGTGCGGGTGCTTGGAATTGCACATGCGTAGGATGTGCATGATTATCCAGTTTATGACCTTGGTTTGACCATCCGTTTGCGAGTGGAAGAAAGTGGAATTGGTGAGCTTGTTGTCCAGAAGTGACTAGAGGCTCGACCAAAATGTGTTGAGGAACCAATTGTCCCAATATGAGATAATGGTTTGTGGTATCCTAAAGTGTACCCACACTCATTCAAAAAATATCTTGCCAGTGGCCTCCACTTTGATGCTCTTCTTGTAGGCGGCCAGAATCGCCATCTTGGAAAAGCGATCCACTACAACAAAATCACAGTTGTTTCTCTACTTGGTGGATGGAACGCATGACATGTAGTCCACTGAGATGGATTCCTAGGGTCTATCAAGACTAGGAAGATAAATGTATAAGACTTGTTTCTTAATGGTCGGTTTGGTAATAGTGCAAGCAGTGCATGACCGGATATACTTGTTGACATCCTATCAAAGTTCCAGCCAGTATAAATGTCATTGCAACACTGCCACTATATTTTCCATGCTGAAGTTCCCTACCACCCTAATATAGTGGGATACCCAAATCAACTTCTCTCGCTCACTTGATGGAACACATAGATGTCCCAAATGGCACAACATCCCATCCTAAAGATGAAAATTGGTGACATTTTTTTTTGCGCCCAACATCTAGTAGGTGTTGGAAAAGTGAGGATATTTCGCATAGAGGTGGGGCCATCTAGATGTCTCGTGGATGCAACAATAGAGCATTGTGGTGAGTCTTGTGAATGGAGGTCAATTGAGGAAATTAGTGAATCGATTGGTACTTCTTGTTTTATACTTGATGTTGAGGTGGAACTACTGCAAATATGTGGACCACTTCTAATGGCAGTCATTCTACAATGTTCCTTGTGTCTACATGAACTACAGTGGATTATAATCAGTGTGTATGATTGTCTCCTTCTTAAGAATGTAATTCCTCCACTGGCGGCAGGCTTTCACAATGGATTACATTTATTTGTCGTAAGTAGGGTACTTACAGACAACATTTGATAGTGTCTCACTATGATAGGCCACAAGGTATCCATGTTGAGTGATGATTTCACACACAATATAGTCTGAAGCATTTTTCTGAATCCCAAAGGGCTATTGCAGGTCAGGTAATGAAAGAAATGGGGAAGAACACAATAATTTATTTAGATCGTCGAATGATTTCTGTTAGGACAGGCCCCACACAATTTTTTCCTTACCACCACCTCTGGTTATTTGGATAAGGGCCCATGCAATATGGGAGAATCCCAACATGAACCTTCAATAGAAATTTGCAAGGCCTATGAATCTTTGAAGCTTAGTGAGTGTGGTAGTGGTTGTCCAGTCGCAAATGAATTAGATATTAGTGGGATCAACATGCACACCATGTGCATCAACAATGTAGCCAAGGTATTGGACCTTGCCCATGTCGAAGGATCATTTTTGCAAGTTGGAATATAGCTTGTGTTGTCACAGAGTGTGTAGAGCCTGTTGAATATGCTGCAAGTGTTTTGCCCAAGCATTTTTGTAGATGAGGATGTCATCCAGATACACCACCACAAAATAATTAGTGAAAGGCCACAAGATGTTGTCCATCTTCCTCATGAAATTTGTTGGGGCATTTGTCAAATCAAAGGGCATGAACAACCATTCAAAAAGACCTTATTTTGACTTGAAGGTAGTTTTCCATACATCTATTCATTCTATTAGGACCTGATGGTAGCCAGACTTCATATCAATCTTACTGAAGTATTTTCCCCCCTTGAGCTGATCAAGGAGATCATCGATTCGGGGAATTGGGTATTGATTTCTGACTGTGATTTTATTTAGGGTCTGGTAACCAATGCAAATTCACCAAGTCCCATATTTCTTTTGCACCAACATGATTAGGCTTCCATAAGGTGATGATCTAGGTCAAATGTGCCCCTTGTGGAGAATTTGTTGGATTTGATGCTTGAACTCCTCATTTTCTAGCAAAGAGCGTAAATATGTTGGCCCATTGGGTAGTGGTGCATTGGGGGTCAGATCGATGCGATTCTTGACCTGAGAGTGTAGAGGTACCCCATTAGGTGATGAGAATATGTCTTTGTATTCTTCCACGACCTTATCCACTTTCTTATGCTACGTGAATAGGTCAGTCAAAGAGGCTATGGATATGGCTACAACCTTTTGCTCACTCTAAGAGTGAATCACAAAGAAGACAAATTTATCGTTCTGATAAATGATCTTCCTTCATTTATTGGTAGAGATTAAGGAAATAGCACTAGGTGGGACTACCTCAAGTATCCTATACAACTTCCTATTCAAAGTAATAATAACATTGTGAGGCCTAGAAACATATACAACATGACGTTTCCATAAATAAGGTTGTCCCAAAAGAAAATCACAAAATTCAAGGGGAGAAACATCACACAGTACCTCATCTTTGAATGGCTTGATTCCATATGACAAGTGACACCATTGGTTGATGTGAAGATTGCTTCCTTGACAGAGCCATCTCATGGTGTAGGGATGCAGGTGCAACATTGTCGATATGGCTAGATTCTTGATGACCTATGTTGATATCAGGTTCTTCTTTCTACCGCTATCAACGATGAAGTGTAGTGGAGTTCCTTTTACCCACATCTATGGATGAAAGAGGTGCTCACCTTCCTTTGGCTCATCAGGTTCATTGTGATGGATCTTGGTGGTAGCCATGGTGGCACTGGGTTCCATGTCAATGGTCCATCTCCCCTTTTCTAGATCTTACTCAGAGTTGGAACCTGCATCTAATTCAGAGGATTTTACCTCAGCCACCAATGAATGTTTTGAGTGTAAATCAGTAGTGTTATGTCAGGGGCTCTTATGGAAGTCGCACCACTTCTCAATATCTTTCTTCATATTTCCATTGTCCTTGTTTGGTTTTGGATTGGATTGGTTTTCCTGAGGTTTCCCATATTTGCTCTATCCTTTTTTCTATAGGTTGGGGATGTCGTTTCCCTTATTCTTCTATGAGGGATTCCCAGGCCCAAAGTGCTGCATCTTTTGTTTCAACTTCTGCTCAATTTTGACGACATATCGATAGGCCACGCCCAAGGATGAGATGTACAAAAACTCTATTTATGTCTAGATGTATGTATGTATAATTACATGGTACTTGAGCACTAGATATCACTCAAAATATTTGATACCCATCTTGGTGCACAAGGTATGGAAGACATTAGTTAACTCTGGCACTATTTGGTCTCTTTCATGTTGCAGTGTGGTCCATCTTGTATACAAGTCATCATGACTTCCAAGAAGGTAGTATTTTTCCTTAATAGAATTCCTGAAGGAAACCTAAGTGGGTGAAACTACAAATAATTTGGATGCCTCTATTTCCTTTTTCTCACAGAAATTCTCCCACCAATCTTTGACATGGCGGACTACCTTGAGGAGAACAAATGTAATCTTTTCTCTATCGAAAAAGTTGTGGATAGAAAAATACCCTTCTATAAGGTTTAATAATTTATCTACGACATCGAAATCTATTTGACCTTAAAATATAGGAATATCAAAATTGATTTTTACCTTGAATGGGGTGGTGCCTCCATTTTATGTGGATGTGTTGCTTGTCGGCAACCGTCGAAGGATTTGTGGAAATTTGTCCATCTTCTTGTTCCTCTGTCGCTCAAGGGATTCCTCGAGAAACATTTTGAAAGGATATCATGTCTCATCATATTTATTTTTTCCCTCCATGGAATGTTTCTTGGGCATAGGAGATAAATTTTCCTCAAGATAAACAAGATCGAGACCCATCTCTCTATACCCTGATCGTGTTGGGGACATGCATTTAAAAATGACAAGAAGTAGACCATTTTGATACCACTGATTTATATTTAAGAGTGGAATGAAATGAAACCACATATTTATAATATTTACATAGATACACAATGAAAAATAATAGATATACAGTAAAACATGGCTTCTATTAAATAAGAAATATGTTGAAAACTGTAAAATGCAAACTCAAAACAAGCTTGCTAGAATGGTGGCAGCTTATCTCACTCATCTAGATTTATGAGAGGAACAAAATGAAACCACATATTTATAATATTAACATAGATACACAACGTAAAACAACATAGATACAGTAAAACTTGGCTTCTATTAAATAAGAAATATGTTGAAAACTATAAAATGCAGATTGAAAACAAGCTTACTAGAATGGTGGCATCTTATCTCTGAGAAGAGATGTAACGTCTATGCTAATTCAGAAGAATATGAGTACAATGAGGCTCCGAAGGAATTTTTACAATAAAAATGAATTCCAAAACCCTAGACATCCAAAACCCTAACCCTAGGAGATGAAGCGCCAAAAGTCATGTGGGCCCCGTTGGGGTAAGTTAGTACATCAACTTCTCGAGGTCGTAAATTTTGCATACAATCTCTGTTTAGGGAGTACGATGGCACGTTGGAAAGGTATTGATGAGGAAATTCATTTATGGGATTAAATAAATACTTAGCACATCATTAAGGTTCTATATCATTAAAAATCATTGTTTAGGCCCTCAAAATGGCCCCGAAAGTTTAGGAACTGAAAAACTATTAAAAATAGTAAGTTGCCAAAAAAGTGTTTTGTGCCAGCTGGAAAAGGTGGGTGGCCACCAACATCCTCCTGGATCACTTCTATACTATCATGAGTGAAAGTTAAATATACTTGTGATACTGAGAAATACTTGACTGACACGGGAAGGCCGACTTGGAAAGATAATATTTTTTCAGAATGGATGACATAGGTTGACTTCCTTTGAATAGAGATGCAACACAAAATTTCACTTAGGCAGTATGGAATATGAATTATGATACATCTGTGACAAAGGATGTGTCAAAAAATGCTCGATTTGACCGGGAGAATAACTAGCCAGAGGGGATTATGCTAAAAAAACGAGACAAAATGCCTCCTAAAGCGATACTAAACCCAAATAAAGAGATGAAGATACCTAAGATTGTGTTTTGTTCAAGGGTAACATAAATAGCTTCCATAGAGAAAATATTTAGACTCATTCACATCCTTCATTTTTGTTTTTTTATTTATTTTTTATCTTTCTCATGTTATAAAGCCTGAAAAGTAATAAAATAATGCTATAGTGCAATGGAGGAAATTAGCATTACAGGTGAGAAAACTAGTTCCAAGCGTAAGGAACATACCTATGCTCAATGCAATGAAACACATGCAAAATATGGATGCTCGGGGGAATGTTTCCTCTCGGATAAAGGTGTCAAGTCATAAAGGAAAAATCTTGCAAGGTTGGTGACTATTCGAGAATGCAAATAAATGGCTTATACAACAGTAATTTGAATCCGACATAGGCCCAAAAAGTGCAAGGGGTTAATATGCAATCCATCTACTATTGGAATACTGATAGAGGGGGTTGAATCAATATTAATACTTTTATTTCTTTAATCACAATATAAATCTTCAATGGTATTCAATCAACATTCAATATACCATTAGTACCATAAATCAAAACATAAATACAGTACACCAAATATTTATGTGGAAACCCAATGCGGGAAAAAACCATGGAATTATTTTCTTATTGATCAAAGAGTACATTCATTGGAAGCACCAACTTCCTGATTCTCCAGCTACAACTGGAAGAATGCTTCAACCCCCTATTTTCAGGCTGCAACCTAAAGGAAGCTCCAACTCCCTAGTTTTCTGGCTCCAACTAGAAGGAGGCTACAACCCCCTTTCCTTGCCCCATCCAACTTCCTTGAAATATAATTATAGACAACCCTGTCACTACCTCCGATGATGTAAATGATAACCTGTTGATGTTGCTTCTTTTAATACCTCTTTTGTTGCTACTTTTTCTATCAATATCTCATCAAGACTGCAACCACTTATTACTCATGCCAAAATCCATAAGAGAATTATCCAAAACAACAACTTATGAATCACTGAGACATACATGTTCCTAATTTATTCAAAATAACGCCCTAACACAGACATAGTGTATCTCCAAAAGTACAACAACCTAGAAGGTAAAATTTCTACCACAGGTAACTTGATATGTCTTCTCAACGACCTCTTATTTTCACTATATGAATCATTCTAGAAAAAATGTTATAGCGAAAATGGTAAGCTAGCCTGTAAATAAAATACCTTGGAAAAACTTCATCCTCGCTTGGATTTTCGGCCTTCTTTACTTCACCTAGACTTCTCTGCCTCTAGCCTGTATTCTCATAAGTGAATACAAAGAAGTGATTTGCAATGGACTCTTCTCTTTGTTATATAGGGTAAATTTCTTAATGACATGCAACCCATGTTAGCATGCAACTCACATGCAACATGTTATCTCATGTTTACTCTACTTTCCTTTTCCTGAAATAATCTTCTGTTTACTCTACTTCTCTTTTCTTGAAATAATCTTTTTTTTACTCCAGTTTGTTTTTCCATGTAATAATTAATTATCTCTCCAACAATTAATTATTTATGCAATAATTAATTAATGCAACTCACATGCAACCTATTATCTTTTGTTCACTCCAATTTTATTTTCCCTATAATAATTAATTATCTCTCCAATAATTATTTATTCCTGCAATAATTAATTATCTTTTGTTTACTACCACTTTGCTTTTCCATCTAATAATTAATTGTCACTCCAATAATTAATTATTCTTGCATAATTAATTAATGTTTTTCAATAATTAATGAATAAATAATTAATCCCTTGTTGCAACGACTTTTGACTGGTCAAGCTTCTTGATGACCTTTCTAGAATATTCTTGAGGGTCCTCCAACTACATAGAGCCATATATCCTCAATCGTGAGGAACTATGTGGTGTACCATATATCAACGGAACTGGCATGATGTGTACTATCCATCTATGATAGTATTACCTGTAAGTATACTAAACTTCATGTTTTATTCCTCGATCAATTGAGGGTTCCATGACCAACCTGTCAATGGATCCTCTCACATGGATCATATACCAAGGACACCTCTCAACATGTCTCTACCAAGAATGTACTAAAGTCACCAACATACCATCACAAGATATGTGCATATACCATGCATCAATCATGCACATCAACACCTATACCATACCATGTTCCAACCATGCACATAAACAAGACATGTATCATACCATGTGTCAATCATGCACATCAACCATGTATATCAACTTATACCATGATCTATACCATGACAATTGTATACCTTAACAATGTGTCAATATCAATGGTATACCTCTAACATGACAACCAATTGTCCAATGATCGCGTCCACATCTCTAGGGATTCCATACTTCTCCAAGGGTTGACATCAATCTCTAATATCACTCTCCAAGGTTTGACATCAATGAAAACCAATTGCCCAAACCAACTGTCCAACAATATCCCCCTTTGGCATTGATGGAAACACCAAGATTTACGGCAACACTTAGACATGGAAACACCATGCTTATGCTCCCCCTATGACCATCACTCTTCATCAATGTTTTTGTCTCTGCCCCTTTGACATCAATGGAAAAGGGTATTTTCCTTGGGTCTACTCACCTTGTCCTCATGTCTTTGTTCTTCTTTTCCCCTTTGACATCATGGGAAAAAGGGTAACTCTCTCTCTGGGGCTGCTACCCCTGTCAATAAGCCTCTAATATCTACTGATTTTTCTCTACATGGTGCTTTCTCATGTACATATCTTATCAAAAACATTCAAAAAACATTCAATTCTTTCAAAAAGAATTCAATGTCTTTGAACTCATGCTCTCATCCACTAACGCATGTCTATCCAATCCTGCCAAGTGTCTTACGAATCCATCCTTTCCCATGTGACCCATACTTATTGTGACTCTTATACACAACTGTCCACAATGCTAACCCATATGTCACTTCACTATTCTAAAGACTTCTATGAATCCATTGCAATTGATCATCACATACCTACATCTCAAACTGAAACAACTATGCCCATTGGTCTATTCAACTGCAAATCAAACTATAAAAATATGCAATGTTCTGCAATAAATATATTCCTACCTGAATATGTCCTATATGGATCTCTGCATCAAAAAGTGTAGCAGTGATATTTCTTGTGTCTATCGGATGATCTTCTACATACCTACATAGAGATGTGTTCTAAAACCTATCCCTTAACCAACCAATATGTCATAGGACATCATATACATCTGTCATCGAACCACTCTGAATCAAACATCTGTAACACTACTCTGAAACACGTCATGTTGTCTGAAGGATAGATATTTGAACTATAACAGTTGTTGCATAGACTCCCCCTGTTCAATATTCATATTACCTGGGAGTATCGAAGTTGGATGGCTCAGAAAAATATCTACTTTGATGCAGAGTAATCTTCCTCTTGCTGAAATCTTACATCTTTTTCTTTGCCTCTCGATTCATCATGATTTTGTGTTATTGAAAATATTGTGAGTACGATCTATGGGACCTAGTTTTCATTTTCTTGTTCTTTTTGCTTTTCATTTCTTCTCAAAACCTTCATGTATGTGACATCTTCCTTTTTTCTTGTAGATTTATCTTGATCTTGTACTACTGCAAATCCTGAGAGTATGAATTATGGGTGTGCTTCATTCATTTTTTCTTCTTTTACCTGTTCTTGTTTTCTTTTCCAAATCTTCTTATATATGATATCAATGTTCTCTCTCATAGAGGTATCCATCATGCTTCTACAATCATGAGATATATGTCCATAGTTATGTCATTTGTATCATTCTACTTCATTTATCAATGAACCAAACCTGTTTTGGTTTCTACTATATGCTTCATAATATTTTTTGGGACAATTGTTATTTAAGTAACTTTCATAGTTGCTTTTGTTCTTTTCATAGGATCTGTAGTTTCCAAATTGATGTCCAAAATTAGCACAATTAAAATAATGACCATAAAAGAATCTTTGATAATTGGGAATAGATTATGTTCTTTGTGATTCACTCCTTATGAAATTGTCTTCTTGAGTATTATTTACTTCTTGAATGTTGTTCTTAGGGGGCATGTATTCTTCCTTCTTGACAAAATCTTTAAAAATCTTTGCATAGATTATTTTTTCTTCTTCCTCTTCTCTTGTCTTGGAGCTCGAACCTTTCTCATTTTGTACTTGATTGTATCCTAGGCCGGATATGGCATCTAATGATATTTGACCACTGTTGATTTGATCCAATATTTTGGTTCTCTTATGTTGCATATCTTTATTCTGAATATCTTTCCTTAAAGAGACTACTTCTATTTCCAAGTTTCCAATCATCTTCTCTTTTTCTTCCAACTGAATTCTAAAAATTTCCTCAATTCTTTTGTCTTCTTCTATTTTAACTTTTAGACTCGTGATCATCTTCTCTAGTTCTCCAGAGTTGGAATTATGAGATCCCTCTTCCATTTTTAACTATGGCTTGAGTGACCTTTTTTCTTTCTTTCCTTCTTTAGTTATTCTAATGCACGTATTAGCTTTCCTCTGATATCCACTTCACCTTCTTTTTTTGAATCATCTTCTACTTCCATGAAGAGTACTCTTTTGAAATCATTGTCACTGTTATTATCCTCCTCGTCTGATGAGGAACTGTCCTCCTTTGAATAGAAACTTTTCTTGAAGAACTTCTTATTGTTTCTTCTCTTGTTTCCCTTTTGAAATTCCTTTTCCCTTTTAGAAACTTCTTCATCATCATTGTCTTTATTCTTGTGAGTAAATTTAGATTCAAAATGATCAATACCAACACAAAAAAAAAATTAATGGAAGCATACCTTTATACTTTCTAGTTCCTTTCTGTAATTTTCTTAAGAAGTTGGGCATCTCTTCATATTCATCTGAATCATCACTGCAGTTGCAACTTGGTTTTGAATTTTTCTTGTGCTTCTTCCTTGTCTTCTTGGATTCCTTGAAAGATGATTCCTTTGTGACCATGTTCTCCTGTTATTTTCTCATTTCATAGGTTGTAAATATTCCATGTAACGCCTCCATGGTCAATGTACTAATATCTACTCTTTCTTCTAAGGCTGATATTTTAGAATCAAATCCCATAGGAAGAGACCTTAATACCTTCTGAACAACCACTAAGTAATCAACTTATACTCCCAATCCTTTAATGGTTTTTACTATATCATCAACTCATAGAAGGTAGGTTGCAATGTCTTCATCTTCCTTCATCTTCAACTGTTCAAATTTAGCTCTAAATATTTGAAGCTTAGCTCTCTTTACCTTGGCATATCCTTCATAAATATTTTTGATTTTATCCCCAATATCCTTCACACTATCACAATGCATAAATTTGACAAAAAATGAATCAACTAAACTACTCAGAATAGTACCTTTAGCCACTGAGCTTCTTTCTGTCTCTGAGAGTTGGGGGAGTAGTTGGTGTTGTATAACCATCTACCATTTCCTTCTAAACATCAAATCCTTGTTCCTGTAAAACAGTTTTCATCCTTTTATTCTAGAAGGTATAGTTATTCCCATCAAGCCTTGGTGCTCCAATATTAGTGTATTCCATGATCTCCTTCTAGTGATTAGACTACTTCCTGAAGGAATTGCTCTGATACCAATTGTTGGAATACTGAGAGGGGGGGTGAATAAATATTTTTACTTTTGTTTCTTTAATCAAAATATAAATATTCAATTATATTCAATCAACATTCAATATAACATCAGTACCATAAATCAAAACATAAACACAATACACCAAAGATTTGTGGAAACCCAATGCGGGAAAAAACCTCGCAGTGATTTTCTTATTGATCAAAGAGTATATTCATTGGAAGTACCAACTTCCTGATTTTGCAACTATAATGGAAAGGAGGCTCCAACCCCCTATTTTCAGGTTTCAACCTGAAGGAAGCTCCAACTCCCTATTTTTATGGCTCCAACCATAAGGAAGATACAACCTCCTTTCTATGCCCTGTCCAACTGCCCTAAAATATAACTATAGACAACCTTTTCACTACCTCTGATGTTGTAATTGATAAGCTATTGTTGTTTCTTCTGATATCTCTTTTATTTCTACTTTTGATATCAATATCTCATCAATACTGCAACCACTTATTATGTTTTCCAAAATCCATAAGAGAATTCTCTGAATCAACAACTTATGAATCACTAAGACATACATGTTCCTTATTTATGCAAGATAACTCCCTAACACACACATAGTGTATCTCCAAAAGTACAATGACCTAAAAGTTGAAATTTCTACCTTAGGTACCTTGATATGTATTCTCAACAACCTCCTATTTTTTCTATATGAATCATTCTAGAAAAAATATTATAGTGAAAATGGTAAGCTAACCTCTAAATAACGTACCTTAGAAAAACTTCATCCTCCCTTGGATTTTTGGCCTTCTTTACTTCACCTGGACTTCTCTACCTCCAACCTGTATTTTCATAAGTGAATACAAATAAGTTATTTGCAATGGACTCTTCTCTTTGTTATATAGGAGAATTTTCTTAATGACATGAAACTCATGCTGGCATGCAACTCACATGTAACTTGTTATCTTCTGTTTACTCTACTTTTATTTTCCTCAAATAATCCTTTGTTTACTCTACTTTGATTTTCCTGAAATAATATTATGTTTACTCTACTTTGTTTTTCCTAAAATAATATTTTGTTTACTGTAGTTTGGTTTTACACGTAATAATTAATTATTCCTGCAATAATTAATTAATGAAACTCACGTGCAACCTATATTGTTGGACACACCTACCACACTTACAAGGGGGGTGAATGAGTGTAGGGATCTTTTTATCAAAAGCTTCCCTCTTTACAAAAACTCCTTAGTTAAAATTCAACATTTATTCATTACCCATTGTTGTCATTTATAACCAGTTAGATGAGAACATATATCAGCAATATATCATCATCAAGTCATCACTACAAGGAACACAAAGAACATAAGATGTATGTACAATTTTTCTTTTTATTATGGACAACAATCTGGGGGTTTATCAACAACAACTTAATAGAGTACAACTCTACAAGAGCACCATCTCTATAATGCAAGACTCAAATTACACCCTCACCACCAACTAAGATGAGGCAACAATCCTCGACATATATCAATATGTCAACATGTACATGAACTATCAGTAGTGAAACCAAAGTGTGCACGCACCCTGGCTCACTACAACCCATGTATGCAAACGGTCGGTGTATACAAAAACTTGTGTATACCTTTTGAGTTGTTAGGCTTTGTCCTTCAAGATCAACTCATATTCTCTGCAATCAATATATCATTCTCTTATGTCTCTGACTGTCCAGTCTGACCACCAGCTCGTCACAACACATCCAAGCTCTCCAATAGATTTCTCATGCTCCACAACAAATCAATATGAATGCTATCTCAATCATGTATAAACAACTAGTATACCATGGAAAACATGTCACCACTAAATCAAAAGAGTATTGATCACTCCATCAACCAAATCATCCAAATAGAACCATATCATAGAATCCATACCAAGAATTCCCTAAGCATTCACAACACTTCAAACAATAGTATCCATCAAGACAATAATGTAACCATAGCAGTGTCTCAGTGATAGATATGAGCCCATAGAATGCAGACTTGGAACCTGCCTCATCATCCAAGAGCTTGGCACCAGCTCAAAAAAAAATCTCCATGATTTTATCCACTATATGCTCCATGTACACAGTCATCCCCCGTACATACTCACCCTATACATAGCCAGCCCATGTATACCTTCATTGTATACACACCCTATACATAGACAACCCGTGTATGCATCAGAAAATAGGGTTTTTTGTGAATCCGAGAATTTTTTCGTCAATATCTCCGACATTGCCGAAACTTTGATGCATCCATGAGATCCTCCTCTCACTCTCTACCTTAGAATATATATTCAATCATGCTCAAGAGATCCACACCAATAAGATTCTCTCACAAGAATCTCTCCATCAATACTCCAAAACATATTCACAAGAAGCTCTCCATTGATCCACACAAAGGATATTTTGCAAGAGTCCATAGCTATCTTATTTATACTTTCATCCTCTAGGTCACTTAACCCATTTCTAGGTCACTTAACCTATTTTCCTTATTTTAGGGTTAACCACTTTCCATAAATAGAAAGTTAACCAATATTTTATCATTTAAATATTCCTTCTTGATTTTGTCACTTCTCTTTATTATTTAAATAATCATTTCTTCTTTTAGGTCACTTTGACTTCTTTGACCTCGGGGGCTTCAAGCCTTCATATGATAGTCCTCCAACTTCATAATGCCATAACTCTCAAACCGTGAGGAGTTATGTGACATTCCACATACCACTATAAATGGCACGACAAGCACTATCCATATAGGATAGTTTCACCAACAACTTCATTGATATTTATCTCGTTATTCCACATAAAATCATGGGTCCTCCAACCATTATTCTAGGATAACTCAATCCACAAAGCGTATTCTTGTGATGGCTTTCACCATAATGGGACCCCTTTGGATTTCATCCATTTGTGCACCTTATCAATCATGATAAGACAATAATGAGTCATATTTTCATCAAACAAACTATGCATCATCATGTATCAATGAAAACTCATTGATCCATCTTCATCTATGCATCATATCAATGATCCATCTTTATC
>ML782892.1:46814-60867 GCA_009831015.1 Picea engelmannii | reverse complement strand
CACATGATCCAACAATCTCCCAAATAATCAAACCATTGGCATCAATGACAACATGATCCAACAATATCCCCCTTTGGCATTGATGGAAATACCAACATTGATGTCAACACCAATTACCAATTATTGATGTCAACATGTAGATACGACATGATCTACATTAATAATCAATGTGACTATCTCTCCACATCAATCTCTCCCCATCAATAGAAATCAATCACATCAATGTTATTAACTCTTTCCTTTTGACTTCAATGGAAAAGGTCCATTTTCCTCTTGGGTTTGATCCCCCTGTCTGAGTGCCTTTGATCTTCCTCTAAATAATCTCTCCCATTTTGAACAAGGGATATCATTCTGATGTAATTCTGAAAATACATCGAACATACTCCTCCTGTGACCATCGCTCCTCCTGGAATTATGCCTCTATTCTCTTTCTTCAAATATAGGGCTCTTTTCTAGGTATGCATCTGATAAATATCTCCTCCTAGAATTATGGGAAGAAGAATGACTCCCCCTAAGGGTATGTCTCTCACTATCTTGTTTGCAAGATGAACAATATGCTACCATATGATGATCCTTGGACCTGTTCATGCATCAAACTTGTTCCATACCATGCATCATGAATTTCAACAATAAAAAAAAGGAATCATGAACAATATATCAACCAAGTACATCATGTACCAGAAATATGCCCACAATGAACAACACCCATGTACATCAACCATGTGCAAAAAGATATCATCCATGGAATGTATCAACCATATGCCTCTATCAACATGGAAACATGTGAATCTACCAATATTCCAACCATGTGCATATACCAATATGCCAACATGTGCATCGATCAACAATACCATCTATGAGTGTACCATCATGCATCATCACTTGCACCAAGAAAGTATATCAACCATGCTTCAAAAATCTATGACTCCCCAATGATGTACAACATTATTATAAACTCAAGTCACCAACTACATGTCTCAATGTGTATCACAACCACATGAAAAATGAATGCACCATGATAACCAACATATGCTTCCAACAATACGTCATAAGATATATCAATGAAACTTCAAAATGTACCAGCCATGTACCCCAACATTTTATTTTATATAATCCAATAGATGAGCATTTGATCAGCATCAATCCATACTCATGGGTTAGTGCCATGTACCCATAATATATTTTACATCGCCACCTTACATGATCTAACATAGGACCATGAAAACTTGCAGGAAAGAGTGTCAAAACCTGCAAAAAACAATGTCGGACCCTACAACACAGAGTTATACCATCACATCAAACTCCAATCCTGTGCATAGCCTTTTTCTTTAGGCTTCACCACATATATGCGGTCTGCAGCACAATAGCTCACGCATGTATGCAACCTATTCAAGGTCAACCTGCGTATGTACGTGACTGATACTACTTTCGCCTGCATATTCCTCAGTAGATGACTTATTTGAGCTTCCCTTCAATTTTTCATCTTGTTCCGGTTGTTTTATCTTCTTCACCCACTTCTGTAGAGGTTCCTTCTTCTCAGAACTTGAGCTCTAAGCATCCATATTTTCAAATATGTCTCCCTTTCATACTTCATTCCTTCTTCTAGACATGCTATGTGAAGTCCTCATCATGGAATTTATTCTTGTGTTCCAACACTCCTGGGATTTGTGGCCAAATCCACTACAGTTGTAGCATCTCATGGTGTTACAGTGAACAACAATGTGTCCTACTTGATCACATCTCCAACACCTCATGCTGTTATAAAATCTTCCATTACATCTCCTTTCATAATATCTACATTCAAAATCTTTGTGACCATATCCATTACATGAATAACAATGCCCATGAAAAATACTTTCATACCTTTTCTTTGGTGTCCCAGGAATAGCTTCTTGATGTCTTCCTTGCTTTGTTCTTTTGAAATTTTCTTTGCCTTGTGTAGATGGTTGCTTTGCAACATTGTCTTAATTCTTTGATGAACTTAACTCATGCTTCTTTGAGGTGCTTGCTTCAGCATGTGTATCTTCTCCTTTGTATCCAAGACCTGATTTATCACATGGTGATCTTTGACTTTCCAAGATCTCATCCAAGATTCTTGAGCTATTCAAGAATTTGTTTGACTTTTCTACCTTCTTTCTAAGATCAACAATTTCAGCTTCTAACTTACAACATGAATCTTCCTTTACAATTATTTTATTCTTTAATAATTCCTCTATCCTTTTGGCTTCCTCAATTTGTGTCTTGAGATGGACAATAATTTTAGAACGTTTTCCAATCTCATCCTCTACCTTCATATCTTCTTTCCCATTCTTTAGTCTTGTGATCTCTTCTTCCTTTTCTTCTAATTTAGAAATCTCTTCTTGTTCTTTGAGCATTCCCTTTAACTTCAAGATGTACCTTTGGATTCTCCTAAGAAACTTCTTAGTGTTATCCGAAAGATAGTTATAGTGTGTATAAAAATGATGACTTCTATATCTATATAAACCCTCTTCAATTTCCTTTTGAAGTTATAATAGATTTTCTTCTATTCTTTCCATGGGATAGCTATCATCAAACTTTACAAAAACTGTTTCTAGATCATCTTCTTCACTTGAGAAAAATTCAACATCATCACATTTGGAACCATTGCAATCAAGAGTCTTTGGAGATTCTTTACCTTCAACATCTTCCTTCTTAGAAACATCATCACATGATACTTTTCCTTTAATTGAAATGTCTCCAAGATCTTCATTTGTGCTAACATCATCACTTGATTCTTTGTCTTCATTTGAAATGTTTTCAAGATCACATCTAGAAATAATACAATCAGGGGTTTTTGATGATTCTTTACCTTTGATAATATTTATGGAGTGGTCTTCAATTTACTCCTTCTCCTTCTTTCTTTGATATATCTCCTCTATATTTAGCCATAGATCCTTGTCGAAAGTGCATTGTCCCATGCTCTCTTTGATAGGGCTTGAGATTCCACTAAGAATGGTCTTGAGAGCTAATGCATCATTCTTCTTTCCTTCCCTTTTAGCTGCAAACTTTGACTTGTTCTTCAAAGGAACTGATCCACCAATGGTTTCCTTACAAATCGCTTCTCCCATTGTCTTCAAATGTAATCTCATCTCTATTCTCCAAGTAGAATAGTTTTCCTCGTCAAGGATTGGAAATTCATCATCCATTTGTGTGTCTATGGACCTCCTTCAAGCTTGTTAAGGCTGGTAGTGAAGGCCCACTTTGATACCAATTGTTGGGTACACCTACCACACTTAGAGGGGGGATGAATGAGTGTGGGGATCCTTTTATCAAAATCTTCCCTCTTTACAAAAACTCCTTAGTTAACATTCAACATTTATTCATTACCCGTTGCTATCATTTATAACCATTTAGATGAGAACATATATCAACAATATATCATCATCAAGTCATCACTACAAGGAACACAAAGAACACAAGATGTATGTACAATTTTTCTTTTTATTATGGACAACAATCTACGGGTTTATCGGCAACAACTGAATAGAGTACAACTCTACAAGAGCACCAGCTCTATAATGCAATACTCAACTTACACCCTCAACACCAACTAAGATGAGGAAACAATCCTCAATAGATATCAATCTGTCAACAGGTATGCGACCTTTCAGTAGTGTAGCTAGCATGTGAATGTTCCCTATCTCAGTACAGCCTGTGTATGCATGCGGTCAGTGTATACCTTATGAGATGTTAGGGTTTGTCCTTCAAGATCAACTCAGATAATATGCAATCAATATATCATTCTCTTATGTCTTTAACTATCCAATCTTACCATCAACCAGTCACAACACATCCAAGCTCTCCAATAGCTTGATCATGCTCCACAACAAATCAATATGAATGTTATCTCAATCATATTTAAACAATTAGTATACCATAGCAATCATGTCACCACTAAATCACAAGATTACTGATCACGCCATCAACCAAATCATCCAAGATGAACCATATCATAGATCCATACCAAGAATTCCCTTAGCATTCACAACATATCCAACAATAGTATCCATCAACACAATAATGTAACCATTCTAGTGTCTTAGTGATAGATCTGAGCCCATAGAATGCATATATGGAACCTACCTCATCATCCAATATCTTGGCACCGGATCAAACAAAAATCTCCATGATTTTATCCACTATACACTTCATGTACACAGTCAACCCGCATACATACTCACCCTATACACAGCCAGCCTGCATATACCTTCAATGTATACACAACCTATACACAGACAACCCACGTATGCATCAGAAAATAACTTTCTCGTGAATACGGGAATTTTTCAGTCAATATCTCTGACACTGCCAAAACTTTGATGCATCCATGAGATCCTACTCTCTCTCTCTCTTCCTCAGAATAGATCTTCAATCATTCTCAAGAGATCCACACCAATAAGATGCTCTCACAAGAATCTCTCCATCAATACTCCAAAAGATATTCACAAGAAACTCTCCATTGATCCACACAAAGGATATTTCGCAAGATTCCATAGCTATGTTATTTATACTTTCATCCTCTAGGTCACTTAACCCATTTCTAGGTCACTTAACCTATTTTCCTTACTTTAGGCTTAACCACTTTCCATAAATAGAAAGTTCTCCAATATTTTATTATTTAAATATTCCTTCTTGATTTTGTCACTTCTCTTTATTATTTAAATAATCATATCTTCTTTTAGGTCACTTTGACTTCTTTGACCTTGGGGGCTTCAAGCCTTCATATGGTGGTCCTCCAACTTCATAAGGCCATAACTCTCAAACCGTGAGGAGTTATGTGACATTCCACATTCCACCGAAAATGGCATCACAAGCACTATATATCTATGATAGTTTCACCAACAACTTCATTGATATTCATCTCATTATTCCACATACAATCATGGGTCCTCCAACTATTCTTCTAGGATAACTCAATCTGCAAAGCCTCTTCTCATGAGGGCTTTCACCATAAGTGGACCACTTTGGAGTTCATCCATTTCTACACCTTATCAATCATGATAAGATAATAATGAGTCATATTTTCATCAAACAAACTATGCATCATCATGTATCAATGAAAACTCATTGATCCATCTTCATCTATGCATCATATCAATGATCCATCTTTATCAATTGGTTTCCACTTTGACATCTTTCATTCTCATCAAGGACAATACATATACATTGTTCATCAATCATCAATCAATGACATCAATCAATCAAACCATTTGCATCAATGACTCATGATCCAACAATCTCCCAAATAAACAAACCATTGGAATCAATGACAAGATGATCCATTAATATCCAACTTTGGCATTAATGGAAATTCCAACATTGATGTCAACACCAATTACCAATTATTGATGTCAACATGTTGATAAGGCATCCTCTACATTAATAGTCAATGTGACTATCTCTCCACATCAATATCTCCCCATCAATAGACATCAATCACATCAATGTGATTAACTCTCCCCCTTTGACATCAATGGAAAAGGGCCATTTCCTCTTGGGGATGCTCCCCTTGTCTGAGTTCCTTTGATCTTCCTCTAAATAATCTCTCCCCTTTTGAATAAGGGATATCATTCTGATGTAATGTTGAAAATACATCGAACATACTTTCCCTGTGACCATCGCTCCTCCTGGAATTATGCCTATGTGCTCTTTCTTCAAATATAGGGCTATTTTCTAGGTATGCATCTAATAAATATCTTCTCCTAGATTCATGGGAAGAAGATTGACTCCCCCTAAGGGTATGTCTATGTTTATCTTGTCTGCAAGATGAACAATATGTTACCATATGTTGATCCTTGGACCTGTTCATGCATCAAACTTGTTCCATACCATGCATCATGAATGTCAACAATAAAAATAAGGAATCCTGAAAAATATATCAACCCAGTACATTATGTACCAAAAATGTGCCCACAGTGCACAACACCCATGTACATCAACCATGTGCAAAAATATATCATCCATGGAATGTATCAACCATATGCCTCTATCAACATGGAAACATGTGCATCTACCAATATGCCAACCATGTGCATCTACCAATATGACAACATGTGAATCTATCAACAATACCATATATGAGTGTACCATCATGCATCATCACTTGCACCAAGCAAGTATATCAACAAGCTATCACCCCCTAATGATGTACAACATGATTATCAACTCAAATCACCAACTACATGTCTCAATTTGTAGCCCAACCACATGAAAAATGCATGCACCATGATAACCAACATATGCTTCCAATAATACGTCATAAGATATATCAATGAAACTTCAAAATGTACCAGCCATGTACCCCAACATTTTATTTTATATAATCCAATACATGAGCATTTGATCAACATAAATCCATACTCATGGGTTAGTGCCATGTACCCAAGATATATTTTACATCGTCACCTTACATGATCTAACATAGGACCATGAAAACTTGCAACAAACAGTGTAAAAACCTGCAATAAATAATGTCAAACCCTGCAACATAGAGTTATACCATCACATCAAACTCCAATAATGTGCATAGCCCTTTTCTTTATGCTTCACCACATATATGCAGTCTCCTGCATAACAGCTCATGTATGTACATGACCTATTCAAGGTCAACCAGCATGTGTACACGAATGATACCACTTTCACCCGCATATGCCTCAGTAAATGACTTATTTGAGCTTCCCTTCAATTTTTCATCTTGTTCTGGTTGTTCTATGTTCTTCACCCACTTTTGTAGAGGTTCTTTCTTCTCAAAACTTGAGCTCTGAGCATGCATATTTTCAAGGATGTCTCCCTTTCTTACTTCATTCCTTCTTCTAGCCATGTTATGAGAAGTCCTCATCATGGGCTTTCTTCTTGTGTTCTAGCACTCCTGGGATTTGTAGCCAAATCCACTATAGTTGTAGCATCTCATGGTGTTAGAGTAAACAACAATGTGTCCTACTTGATCACATCCCCAACACCTCATGGTGTTATAAAATCTTCCATTATATCTCGATTCATAAGATCTACATTCAAAATCTTTGTGACCATATCCATTACATGAATAACAATGCCCATGAAAAATACTTTCATACCTTTTCTTTGGTGTCCCAAGAATAGTTTCTTGATGTCTTTCTTTCTTTGTTCTTTTTAAATTTTCTTTGCCTTGTATAGATGGTAGATTTGCAACATTTTCTTCCTTCTTTGATGAAATTACCTCATGCTCCTTTGAGGTTCTTGCTTCAACATGTGTATCTTCTCCTTTGTATCCAAGACCTGATCTATCACATGGTGATCTTTGACTTTCCAAGATCTCATCCAAGATTCTTGAGCTATTCAAGAATTTGTTTGACTTTTATACCTTCTTTCTAAGGTCAACAATTTCAGATTCTAACTTACAACATGACTCTTCCTTTTCAATTATTTTATTCTTCAATAATTCCTCTATCCTTTTGGATTCTTCAATTTGGGTCTTGAGATGCAAAATAATTTTAAAACTTTTGCTGATCTCATCCTCTACCTTCATATCTTCTTTCTCATTCTTTAGTCTTGTGATATCTTCTTCCTTTTCTTCTAATTTAGAACTCTCTTCTTGTTCTTTGAGCATTCCCTTTAACTTCAAGATGTACCTTTGACTTATCCTAAGAAAATTCTTAGTGTTATATGAAATATAGTTATAGTGTGTATAAACATGATGACTTGTATATCTATATAAACCCTCTTCAATTTTTTTTTGAAGTTATAAATGATTTTCTTCTATTCTTTCCATGGGATAAATATCATCAAACTTTACACAAACAATTTCTAGATCATCTTCTTCACTTGAGAAAAATTCAACATCATCACATTTTGAACAGGGATGATTTTAAGGATGGAGATTTATATTAAAATGTAGAAACTTGGGCTAATCTTACTAGTCCTTAATATGAAAAATATAAAATGTTTGTCTATAGTTTTATAAAAATATTCAAATTTCTAAGGATTTTATATAGCTTCTATAACATTTTGGCAATTTTTAAGGTAAAATAATTTTATTCTATGGAATTTGGGCGAATTGTTTTTACAAAAAATCGAAATTGGCGAATCTTTTTTTGGGAAAAAACATGGAAAATTAGCCCATTTGCGAATTTTAGCCCCTAAAATCATCTATGAAATTTTTGAATCATTTCAATCAAGAGTCTTTGGAGATTGTTTACCTTCAATATATTCCTTCTTTCCAACATCATCACATGATTCTTTGCCTTTATTTGAAATGTCTCCAAGATCTTCATTTGTGCTAACATCATCACTTGATTCTTTGTCTTCATTTGAAATGTTTTCAAGATCACATCTAGAAATAATACAATCAGGGGTTTTTGATGATTCTTTACCTTTGATAATCTTGATGGAATGGTCTTCAATTTATTCTTTCTCCTTCTTGCTTTGATATGTCTCCTCTAGCTTTAGCCATAGATCCTTGGCGGAAGTGCATTGTCCCATGCTCTCTTTGATAGGGCTTGATATTCCACTAAGAATGGTCTTGAGAGCCAATGAATCATTCTTATTTCCTTCCCTTTCATCTGCAAAATTTGACTTGTTCTTTAAAGGAACTAATCCACCAATGGTTTCCTTCCAAATCTCTTCTCACATTGACCTCAAATGTAATCTCATCTCTATTCTCCAAGTAGAATAGTTTTCCTCATCAAGGATTGGAAATTCATCGTCCACTTGTGTGTCTATGGATCTCCTTCAATATTGTCAAGGCTTGTAGTAAAGGCCCTCTTTGATACCAATTGTTGGACACACCTACCACACTAAGAGGGGGGCTGAATGAGTGTGGGGCTCTTTTTATCAAAAGCTTCCCTCTTTACAAAAACTCCTTAGTTAACATTCAACATGTATTCATTACCCATTATTATCATTTATAACAAATTAGATGAGAACATATATAAACAACATATATCATCAATATATCATCATCAAGTCATCACTGCAAGGAACACAAAGAACACAAGATGTATGTACAATTTTTCTTTTTATTACGGACAACAATCCGGGGGTTTATCAGTGACAACTAAATAGAGTACAACTCTACAAGAGCACCAGATCTATAATGCAAGACTCAACTTACACCCTCATAACCAACTGATATGAGGCAACAATCCTCAACAAATATCAATCTGTCAATAGGTATGCGACCTGCCATTCATGCAGCCAACGTGTGGATGCGCCCTGGCTCACTAAAACTCGTGTATGCATGCATTCATTTTATACAACAACCTATGTATACCTTCTAATTTGTTAGGGTTTGTCCTTCAATATGAACTCAGATTCTCTGCAATCAATACATTATTCTCTTATGTCTCTAACTGTCCAATCTGACAACCAGCCAGTCACAACACATCCAAGCTCTCCAATAGCTTGCTCATGCTCCACAACAAATCAATATGAATGTTATCTCAATCATGTATAAACAACTAGTATACCATACAAATCATGTCACAACTAAATCACAAGAGTATTGATCACTCCATCAACCAAATCATCCAAACTGAACCATATCATAGAATCCATACCAAGAACACCCTAAACACTCACAACACATCAAACAATAGTATCCATCAAGACAATAATGTAACCATACCAGTGTCTCAGTGATAGATCTGAGCCCATAGAATGCAAATATGTAACCTACCTCATCATCCAAGAGCTTGGAACCAACTCAAACACAAATCTCCATGATTTTATCCATTATACACTCCATGTACACAATCATCTCGCGTACATACTCACCCTATACATGGCCAACCCATGTATACCTTCAATGTATATGCACCCTATACACAGACAACCTGCGCATGCATCAAAAAATATCTTTTTCTGTGAATCCAATTTTTTTTCTGTCAAGATCTCCGACATTGCCAAAACTTTGATGCATCCATGAGATTCTCCTCTCCCTCTCTTCCTCAGAATAGATCTTCAATTATGATCAAGAGATCCACACCAATAAAATTCTCTCAGAAGAAGCTCTCCATCAATACTCCAAAAGATATTCACAACAAGATCTCCATTGATCCACACAAAGGATATTTTGCAAGAGTCCATAGCTATCTTATTTATACTTTCATCCTCTAGTTCACTTAACCCATTTCTAGGTCACTTAACCTAGTTTCATTATTTTAGGGTTAACCACTTTCCATAAATAAAAAACTCTCTGATATTTTATCATTTAAATATTCCTTCTTGATTTTGTCACTCCTCTTTATTATTTAAATAATCATTTCTTCTTTTAGGTCACTTTGACTTCTTTGACCTTGGGGGCTTCAAGTCTTCATATGGTGATCCTCCAACTTCATAAGGCCATAACTCTCAAACCATGAGGAGTTATGTGACATTCCACATACCACCGGAAATGGCATGACAAGCATTATCCATCTACGATAGTTTCACAAACAACTTCATTGATCTTCATCTCATTATTCCACATACAAGCATGGGTCCTCCAACCATTCTTCTAGGATACTGCAATCCGCAAATCATTTTCCCGTGATGGTTTTCACCATAAGGGGACCACTTTAGAGTTCATCCATTTGTGCACCTTATAAATCATAATAAGACAATAATGAGTCATCTTTTTATCAAACAAACTATGCATCATAATGTATCAATGACAACTCATTGATCTATCTTAATCTATGCATCATATCAATGATCCATCTTTATCAATTGGTTTCCACTTTGACATCTATCATTCTCATCAAGGACAATACATATACATTGTTCATCAATCATCAATCAATCAATTACTTGACATCAATCAATCAAACCAATTGCATCAATGACACATGATCCAACAATCTCCCAAATAATCAAGCTATTGGCATCAATGACAACATGATCCAACAATATCCCCCTTTGGCATTGATGGAAATTCCAACATTGATGTCAACACCAATTACCAATTATTGATGTCAACATGTCGATAAGGCATGCTCTACATTAATAGTCAATGTGACTATCTCTCCACATCAATCTCTCCCCATCAATAGACATCAATCACATCAATGTGATTAACACTCCCCCTTTGATATCAATGGCAAAGGGACATTTTCCTCTTGTGGCTGCTCCCCCTGTCTGAGTGCCTTTGATCTTCCTCTAAATAATCTCTCCCCTTTTGAACAAGGGATATCATTCTGATGTAATGTTGAAAATACATCGAACATAATCCCCCTCTGACTAGTGCTCCTCCTGGAATTATGCCTCTGTGCTCTTTCTTCAAATATAGGTCTCTTTTCTAGGTATGCATCTGATAAATATCTCCTCCTAGAATCAGGGGAAGAAGAATGAATCCCCCTAAGCATATGTCTCCCCCTATCTTATCTGTAAGATGAAAAATATGCTACCACATGCCGATCCTTGGACCTGTTCATGCATCAAACTTGTTCCATACCATGAATCATGAATGTAAACAATAAAAATAAGGAATCATGAACAATATATCAACCAAGTACATCATGTACCATAAATGTGCCCACAATGCACAAGACCCATGTACATCAACCATGTTCAAAAAGATATCATCCATGGAATGTATCAACCATATGCCTCTATCAACATGGCAACATGTGCATCTACCAATATGCCAACGATGTGCATCTACCAATATGCCAACATGTGCCTCTATCAACAATAGCATCTATGAGTGTACCATCATGCATCACCACTTGCACCAAGCAAGTATATCAACCATGCATCAACACGCTATGACTCCCCAATGATGTAGAACATGATTATCAACTCAACTCACCAACTACATGTCTCAATGTGTAGCCCAACCACATGAAAAAAACATGCACCATGATAACCAACATATTGTTCCAATAATACATCATAAGATATATCAATGAAACATCAAAATGTACCATCCATGTACCCCAACATTTTATTTTATATAATACAATAGATGAGCATTTGATCAGCATCAATCCATACTCATGGGTTAGTGCCATGTACCCAAGATATATTTTACATCATCAGCTTACTTGATCTAACATAGGACCATGAAAACCTGCAGCAAACAGTGTCAGAACCTGCAATAAACAATGTTAGACCTTGCAACACAGAGTTATACCATCACATCAAACTCCAATAATGTGAATAGCCCTTTTCTTTAGGCTTCACCACATATACGTGGTCTGCTGCACAAGAGATCGCATATGTACGCGACCTATTCAAGTTCAACCTTCGTATATACACGATTGATACCACTTTCACCCACCTATGCCTTAGTAGATGACTTATTTGAGCTTCCCTTCAATTTTTCATGTTGTTCTAGCTGTTCTGTCTTCTTCACCCACTTCTGTAGAGGTTCCTGCTTCTCAGAACTTGAGCTCTGAGCATCCATCTTTTCAAAGATGTCTCCCTTTATTACTTCATTCCTTCTTCTAGCCATGCTATGTGAAGTTCTCATCATGGAATTTCTTCTTGTGTTCCAGCACTCCTGGGATTTGTGGCCAAATCCACTACAAATGTAGCATCTCATGGTGTTACAGTGAACAACAATGTGTCCTACTTGATCACATCTCCAACACCTCATGGTGTTATAAAATCTTCCATTATATCTCCTTTCATAAGATCTGCATTCAAAAGCTTTGTGACCATATCCATTACATGAATAACAATGCCCAAGAAAAATACTTTCATACCTTTTCTTTGGTGTCCCAAGAATAGCTTCTAACTTACAACATGACTCTTCCTTTTCAATTATTTTATTCTTCAATAATTCCTCTATCCTTTTGGCTTCTTCAATTTGGGTCTTGAGAAGGAAAATAATTTTAAAACTTTTTCTAATCTCATCCTCTACCTTCATATCTTCTTTCTCATTCTTTAGTCTTGTGATCTCATCTTCCTTTTCTTCTAATTTATAACTCTCTTCTTGTTCTTTGAGCATTCCCTTTAACTTAAAGATGTACCTTTGACTTCTCCTAAGAAACTTCTTAGTGTTATCTGAAAGATAGTTATAGTGTGTATAAAAATGATCACTTCTATATCTATATAAACCCTCTTCAATTTCTTTTTGAAGTTATAATAGATTTTCTTCTATTCTTTCCATGGGATAACTATCATCAAACTTTACAAAAATTGTTTCTAGATCATCTTCTTCACTTGAGAAAAATTCAACATCATCACATTTTGAATATGGATGATTTTAAGGATGGAGATTTATATTAAAATGTAGAAATTTGGGCTAATCTTACTAGTCCTTAATATGCAAAATATAAAATGTTTGGCTATTGTTGAGACCTGAAATTGACATTCTCATTACCTTATTTTACTCTTCACCTATACCTTTTTGGACCTACCTAAAGCTTGAGTGAATGAAAAGAACGCTACCAATTGCCAGTAATAAGGTCATAAGGTAAAGTATGGTTAATTCATGTATTTTGTGGTTTATTGAGTTAAGGAATTAAATATTTCATGTACTAATGCTCGATTTGTCATATGTGAATCTTTGACCCCTAGATGACTAGCGTTCTTGTAGAATCTCTGTCGTGATCCGATACCTACGCACTAAGATTGTTGTTGTTTGATCCGGTACTAAATGTGTCTAGTACTAAATCTTATCTGTGGTGATCCAGTACCAACGAACATGCTCTGTTGTGATCCGGTACCAACGAACACACTCTGTTATGATCCGGTACCAACGGGCACGCTCTGTCATGATCTAGTACCACCTTTTGCGCCTTCTCGTGATCCGGTACCATCTTCTTGTTACGATCCGGTATTGATATGAAAGAGTCTAATGCACTAAGTTAAGTGCCAGATCTCGCCTAAGCCAATTGGTGGATGTCTATTCGTTTAGCAAGGCTATGTTAAGGACAGTTTGTTAATTGCCTCATCCTCATGCACTTCGTGTCATGAGGATGAAGCTGAGGATGTAACCAAATGATAAAACTTAAACAACTGATTGATTTGCAAATCACTTCGCCTCCTTGTGTTTCATGATGCAGACTATTAAATAGTCGTGGAAAGGATGGTAGAAGAAGAGGAGAGTTAGCATGTCATCAATATGTAA
>ML782892.1:31201-46764 GCA_009831015.1 Picea engelmannii | reverse complement strand
ATGTAACCAAATGATAAAACTTAAACAACTGATTGATTTGCAAATCACTTCGCCTCCTTGTGTTTCATGATGCAGACTATTAAATAGTCGTGGAAAGGATGGTAGAAGAAGAGGAGAGTTAGCATGTCATCAATATGTAAGCAGCGTATGATAGTACATAACATTTTTCTAAGTGAAGAATAATGGAATGTCATTTTACCTCAATGTTCTGATTATCAATGATTAAGAATGAGTTGAGTTGTTAAAGAGAGTTTTGATTTTATGTTTTTAAGTGTGAGTGAGAGTCATGTGTGTGTTAAAACAAAGCTTCATGTAGACTTCAGCAACTGACCTGTTGAAGCGGCAAGGGCCCACCGCCCAAAAAAGGTCATCCTCTTTGTAGATTAGCATTAGTTTTTGTTTTCAATAGTATAAACATTGAATTAGCTAAAGATTTAACTTTGTTAGATGATAGCAATGTAGCTTAGATTAAGATTTCCATTCTATAATTGCTTGGATCTTTAATTGCTTTGTTTTTACATATGCTATGTTTCTGTTCTCATGAGTTTGGTTTCCTTGAGTGATCATAGCTGTTGGCAGCAATAGTCAAAACTACTTGGAGAAGAACTAGTGAAGTTCATTGTGAACCACAGCAGAACCAACATATTGACTGTTGAACTACCTATGTTATGTTGATTGATGTGTGATTTCCTTTCAGAAAGTGTGGACTGCATAATTAGTTTATGGGTCAGACATCAGAGTTGATCTATCAAACCAATTCCATCTCATACTTGCATGTGCCATAATGGAATATATAGCCTCTCTGTGAAAGACAACCAAAGTACATTGTAGTTTGCTATTTTGATTTGTTTCCAGCCTGCATAATCTAGTTTAATTCTATACTAGTGACATTAGGAATTACCTTTCTTACTGGTGTCTTGTAACTCTGTTGATTACGAATCCCAGATTGATAATTAATGAGTGCATTATATTAGACATATAAGTAGCACAACATTTTGGCGTCGTTGTCGGGGAGTTGCAAACAGTAGGAAGTAATTTTTAGGTTAGATTGTTTGCATAAATTTTAATGTTTTAAAAGGCTTCTTGATAGAGGAGGATAAAACGTTTAATACATGAGTGAAGAGCCACGCGGCCACTAGAGTGGGGTTCTCTGAAGCCAAGTTGCCTTCTTACCTTCTAGATAGAATTAGGATTTCAATTCAACTAAAGAATCAAATTTCCATTTTATGCATAGATATAGAGATAAAAAGGGTAGATTTGTAAGCTCTAAAGATTCAAAAACAAACCCCCCCACTAATCCAACTGACACTGGTGTAGGAAAAATTCCACCAACAGAAAATTCAAGGGGAGCCAACAAGGCTCCAGAAGGAGAACCTAAAACGGAAGAATCAGTATTGGGACAGGCAAAACGTGAGTCTGTTGAACATTTAGAAGACACAGAAAATCTAGTTTTTGAACCATCCATCAGTAGAATGACAGAAGAAGAAGGAAATGCAGCTACAGAGACTGAGACCTTTGGGTTTCCAATCTTGGATATTTCCAGAAACGCCAACATGAAGAATATCCCACTATCCTCGTTACCCACTTTCAGAGGTATGTCAACTGAAGATCCAGATTTATTTTTATTTGAGTTTGAAATATTATGTAGAAGCTATAACTACTCAGATGATGCCCAAAAACTTAATCTTTTTCCTGCTACAATGAAAGATTCAGCCTTAAGATGGTTCATGAGCTTAGGAGAAAATACAATCCTTTCTTGGGATCAAATGAAAGACACATTTTTACGAAAATACCAATACTATTGTAAGGATAATGTTAAAAATGATATTTTTAAAATGCATCAAACAGAAGATGAAAGTCCTGAAGACTACTTAGAAAGGTTCTTATACAACTATCAAAAGTCAAAGCTATTCACCTTAGACCCAGCTGTAGTAAGAGCTATATTCTTGAAAGGTATTAGGGATGATTGCATAGAAGTTTTAAACTTGTTGAGTTTAGGAGATGTACACCAAAAACCTTTTTCAAAAATTGCAGATTATTGTAGGAGATACTCAAGAGGACATGCTAAAATAGGCAAAGGACCAAGAGATCCTTTTAGCAGAAATACAAAACAAAGTTCAGGGACAGTCACCAGAAATGAGTTAGGAAACTTGTTGGAGAACTTTAAAACAAACATCTTGAGCACAATAAGTAACCAATTAGATACTCTGAAACTGAAAAAGAAACAAGAAGAAGATGATTTAGCAATCTTTTGTCACAGATGCCGAAAGAAGCACAACAACGAGAAAGAATGCCCATTAAATGTCATAGAAATCTACGGTCTGTGTACACTAGAACACCCCACATCTGAGTGTCCAACCTTGCTTGAACTACAAACCATGTATAGTGGAGGAGGATTCTCACAAGAACATCCATACCCTTCTAGAAGACCTTGGAGAGCCCAAAATCCCAATACATTTTATGATCCCAATACACAATATCAAAAACAACAATGGGGGCCTTCCCCAATGACTTATCCACAATGGACACCTCAGCAAACCCAGCCTTGGCAACAAGGTTGGAGGGGACCTATGTATGGAAATCCCTCTTACCCTACATATCCACAGTACCCTGCAAACATTTTCCAATTACTACCTAGATTCAACCCACCATAGATGCAAGCTTTACTCCCACCTCCTATACAACAACAATTTACAACCCCCTTGAATCCTAATCAGCAGAAACAAGTATCTATAAATCCCAATCAACAACCACAAAACCAAGCTGCCCACAATCCTTCGAGACCAACAACAATCCCTGCTCAGCTAATCCCTAACCTCAATAACCGACCCACCCACCTTGTGCAGAATACAAAAGTTCAAACCTTTCCCACCTATAAAATTCAACTACGATCGGGGAAAGTAGTAAACCAATCAGATCCTGCAGTAATAATTTAGGAAGAAAATGATAATCATTCTGAGGAAGAAAACACTCAACCCACCCTTGAAGAAGAAGAGGCATCTCCTCCTATCCTAATTAATTCTTAGTCTGTACGAGTACCCCAACAAATTAATCTTCCACCTTACCCAGAAAGACTGTTAGTGAAAAAACCTGACCCACCCGTGCACAAAGATATAGAAGATGAATTACGAAATGTGTGCATAAAAATACCTCTGCTACAAGCTATTAAGGACATCCCTATTTACGCCAAAATTACAAGGGATCTTTGCATTAAGAAAATAGGAAGAAATAAGAAGGAACCTTGTCTTGTTCAGGTAGTGGGACAATTATCTGGATTCATTTTTGAAATGCCATACAAATATAATGATCCTGGAAGCCCAGTTGTCACTATTGAAATTAATGGAATTTCTCTACCAAACAAACTCATTGATTTGGGTGCAACTATTAATGTAATGCCTTTTGAAACTATGCAGAAGCTCCAAATCAATCAGCTAAGACCAACCCAAACCATGATCGAGTTGGCAGATAATTCAGTCATTAGCCCTACAGGAAGTCTAGATGACGTCATAGTCACCCTAGCTTCTTGGGAATATCCAGTAGACTTTTTAGTCATCTATTCTAAATCATCCTCCAAACTAGGACACCCTGTGGTTCTTGGCATCCCTTGGTTGGCCACAGCAGATGCCTTTATCAGCTATCAGTCTGGTGAGATGACTATATCCAATGGCACACATAGCCAAAAACTTGTTCTCTTCCCTCCTGCCCAACCGACACAGGAAATACCTATTTGGTTAGAAAACCCTTATGGAGAGGAAGATTGCATCAAACCTTTGTTAACACTTGAACAAGTAGGAGGAATACAAGAACAATCAGATGAACAAATCTTAAGCTTACTTTTGGCTGACACAGATTGCATTGAATACACAAGGTCTTTTGCAGAATTGTCACATATTTTTATTTCTGAATTTCAACAAACTTGGCACCCTGATATCACTCAATTATACACTTTTTCACCAGCCTCCTCATATAAGGAAGAAACTACGAAACTTGTTGAGATTAGCCCAGGAAAACCTTTGTATATCAGCTCTAGCTTGGAACCAGAACAAAAGATACAAGTAATTGAAATGCTCCAAAGACAATTTGATGCCTTCGCATGGGATTATCCAAACATGAAATTCATTCACCCTGACACATGCACACATCATATCTACACTAATGACGAAATCAAACCAGTTAGACAACCTCAGCGAAGAATGAATCCAGCCCTTAAAGATATTGTAAAAGAGGAATTGCAAAAACTCCTCCGAGTCAATCTCATATACCCCATTTCAGATAGTCAATGGGTATCTCCACTTGTCATAGTTCCCAAGAAAAATGGTAAGTGGAGGATATGTGTAGACTTCCGGGAGTTAAACAAAGCCACCCATAGGGATTACTTTCCCTTACCATTTATTGATCATGTGTTGGATACCCTGTCCGGAAATAAGTATTTTTCATTCTTGGATGGGTTTAGTGTTTACAACCAGATGCAAATAGCACTCAAAGACCAGGAAAAAACCACTTTCACCTACCCTTGGGGCACATATGCTTATAGGGTGCTCCCTTTCGGACTTTGCAATGCCCCAACCACTTTTCAAAGAGCTATCCTAGCCATTTTCTCTGACTTGACCAATGATTGTGTGGAAGTCTACATGGATGACTTTACAGTCCATGGACAAGACTTCTAGGAAGCATTGGCCAATTTAGAAAAAGTCTTGATTAGGTGTAAGGAAACTAACCTTTCCTTAAGTAATGAAAAATAAAAAATGATGCTCACTGAAGGTATTGTTTTGGGACATCACATTTCCCGTTCTGGCATGAAAGTTGATCCGGCAAAGATTTATATCATCACACAAATCAAAATACCTTCCTCACAAAAGGAAGTCCGAAGATTTTTAGGACATGCTGGCTACTATAAAAGATTCATTCCGAATTTTACAAGCCTAGCTACCCCTTTATTTAAATTATTATCCAAAGAAGTTGAATTTAAGTGGGATGATGAATGCCAAATATCTTTTGAAATTCTAAAACACAATCTGTCAACTACCCCTGTATTAAGAGGACCAAATTGGTCCCTTCGTTTTCATATCTGTACCGATGCCTTAGACAGATCCCTTGGGGCAGTCCTTGGACAAAGAGAAAATGAAATGCCCTATGCTATTTAGTTCATCAGTAAAAAGCTGTCTCCATCTGAAGTTAATTATACGGTCACAGAAAAGGAATTGCTAGTTGTAGTCCATGCTATCAATAAATTTAGACATTATATTACATAATATCAAGCTTTTGTACACACTGATCATTCAACCATCTGATTCTTAATGAACAAACTAGTAACAAATCCTAGAGTTACAAGATGGCTTTTATTATTACAAGAGTTTAATATCAATATTATTGTTAGACCTGGTAAAGATAATCTTGTGGCTGATTTCTTATCTAGAATGATTCATCTGGGAGATAATGCACCAGTAGAAGATAACTTTCCTGATGAAAATTTATTTGCTATTTCTACATTCACTCTGTGGTATGCAGATGTCACTAACTATCTTGTGACAGGGAAGATGCCTCAGAAATTGTCTCCTAGAGAAAAATAGAAAGTAGTTCAACTAAGTGCAAATTACATGTGGCACGATGATTGCCTCTACAAAACATGACCAGATTTGGTAATCAAGAGATGTGTAAGGGAAGATTAGATTCATGATATTTTACAAGCCTACCATGATGGCCCCTGTGGAGGACACTTCGCAGACAAAAGGACTGCTTACAAAGTTCTGCAATCAGGTTACTACTGGCCTCATATTTTCAGAGATGCTAAAACCTATGTATCCAATTGTGATGAATGTCAACGAATGGGTAAGACTACTACACGAGACTAAATGCCACTTCAAGCCCAAGTATTCATTGAACCATTCGAGAAATGGGCATTAGATTTTGTAGGGCCCATTAACCCTGCATCTAAAAAGAAAAAGTATATACTTGTATGCACTGACTATGTGACTAAATGGGTTGAAGCAAAGGCTTTACCGGCTTCCAGTGAATAATCAGTGGTAGATTTCCTTTTTAATGATATATTTACTAGATTTGGTGTACCACGAGAAATTGTGACTGATCAGGGAACCCAATTTACCTCTCATCTAGTCAAAGCTATTACAGAACAATACCAAATCAAACACAAGAAATCTACACCCTATCATCCACAAGAAAATGGATAATTAGTATCCACCAACAAAGTTATTGAGTCCATTCTTACCAAAATAGTACAACTGCACCATAAGGATTGGGCTGACAGATTATTAGAAGCTTTATGGGATTATAGAATCACCTGGAGGAATACAACGGAGCATACACCCTATGAGTTAGTGTATGGGAATCAGGGGCTTCTCCCCTTAGAATTTCAAATCAAAACCTTCAGGACTGCAGTACAAGTTGGCATGAACTTGGATGAAGCCCAACAACAAAGACTCTTGCAGCTTAATGAGTTGGATGAAACTAGGAAGGAAGCACTTCAAAGGACTACCCTCATTCAAGAACATAGAACAAAATGGCATGACAAGTATCTCAAAAAGAAAAAATTTCAACAAGGAGATTGGGCCCTATTGTATGACAACAGATTCAAGAACTTCAAAGGTAAGTTAACCACCCGTTGGATGGGACCTTACGAAATTGACACTATCTACGATAATGGTTCAATCAGGATAAAGACAATTGATGAACAACATACACCACTACTTGTGAATGGTCACCGATTGCAAGTTTACAACAAGCCTCTGTCAAAAGAAGAATTCCTTACTCGTATACTATAGAATTCAGACATGCAGATGATTAGTAAGGAAGGAGATCCTCCTACTAACCCACATTGATTGATTGGTTTATTTGAAACTTTTGTACATAGGTGTGGATCGAATTTTGTTAATAAGATGAAGGTAACAAAAGTTCCTTACCTCCTTTTGTTTTACTTTCGCAAATTTTCTTTCTTTTGTAAGAAAATATTTAAATAATCTATTTGATCCTTCATGAATTTGCTAAATATCAGTTGTAGGCATCAACAATATTTTGTTCTATTTCGGTACCAGAAACCCTGTTCTGGTCCAGTGCTAGTCTAGTACCAGAGTTTGTCCTTCTACAGTACTATCAAGACATATTGACAAAGCATATTTTAAAATCTTATGTTAATTAATCTGAAGTATGAAGCGATGAAACAACCACTTAAGACGGAACCACGAAGCCAAAACCACTATCAAATGGCAGCCCTTCTGTTGACAACTAAAGGTAAGTATTTTAATTTCTTTTGGTTCTGTTGCTGAGAAGTATTTTAATTTCTTTTGGTTCTGTTGCTGAGAAGTATTTTAATTTCTTTTGGTTCTGTTGCTGAGAAGTATTTCAATTTCTTTTGGTTCTGTTGCTTAAAAACAAACTAAAAAAAGAGGGACACAATCTTTACCTATGATTTCTCAAAGAACCATAATCCACTTTAACGACTAGAAGTTGCCTTCACCCAACATTTCAGCATGACTTAAAAAATATATATATATTAGCCTATAAGAAACTATCTCACCCTAACCAGATTTAAATAGTATTCATTGGATTATCTTATTAAAGAGTAACATATGAGTATATGAACACTCTCTACCATGGGCACACTACCAAAACTTTTATGGCAGAGGATGTACTAGTACCCCAAGGAAACTTTAGGTCATTCTCTTATGGACAACTTCAGACAAAATTATACATCTGGATCACTCTAAAGAAATAATGTGCATAAAAGTTTATTTTTCCTTCATACAAATCTTTAAAAGACATATAAAAGAAGAGTATATGCCTTCCAACCCAATACCATCCCACCCTGTAAAAAGGTTTTCAGACGAAACTCCTCTGTCACCGTGCAAAGCACTCTTTAATACAAACCAAAATAGGTGACTATGGACAAGAAGCCTCTGATGGAAAAAGGGTTTAAGAGACTAACCCATTGGGATACTGAACAGGTCTGCTAGCAGTGGGTACCAGTCTGTGGTATGACTAGGCAAACCCATCAGGGTACTGAACAAGCCTGTTGGTAATGGGGCATTCTTCCTAGGAAAGGCACCTCTCACTAATTATCACAACTACGCCACCGGAGTACTGAACAGGCTTGATGGCAGTGGGTTCTGGTTGAAACATGTCTCATCTATACTTGTCTGATTGAAAAATCCACTTTTTTCCATCCAAAACAAAAAGAGTAAAGGTCATTATTGGCTCTTATGAGATACAAAATCCCAGATGAATTAGTAATATAATTCTCCAAGCAAATGTCCATTTGAGAATCACCCTAAGTCAACTTACCGATCTGACATCTAAAGCCTACACTATCTAAGAAGGAAAACTTCTTAAGAGTGGAGCCCTAACTAGGGAGCCTAATCTACTCGTATTGTGAAATTTATCTATAACATCCAATGATAGTAAAACTCTGAAGAAAGTTAGGTGGGATATGTTCTTCTGACAAACATATATATTCCTTTGTTTCACTGTTGAATGCTACCTCTGTCAATATTCCATTAAAAGAAGGGAAATTTCATTTATTTGGCATGAGATGCAAACATATATGTATTCTCCTGTTTCATTGTTGAATGCTACCTCTGTCAATAATCCATTACAAAAGGGGCAATTTCATTTTTGGCATGATATCATATGATAAGTGATAAGTTGTGCTTCTAAAATTTGATTGATTTTATAGACTCTTGTCATCTTTTTTCCATTATGATATCAAATGTTGAATCTTCTTGCCTACAGATATACAACATCTTTGGCATGGGGGAAGGTCAAAGATCCCCTTCAGAACTCTTTTCCAGACTCAAATGATCACTCTACAGAACCAAATACAAAAGAAGATACACACATCAGAAGTACAGGACATTCCCGTACCAAGTTTTCAAGAAGCTTCAGTCTAAAAGGATGAATTTTGACAATTTACAAGCAGTCACACATACTATGGGCATCGATCATACAAAGGTGAAAGCAAAGGTAAAATGGTATTTATTTTCCTATGCTCATAAAACTACAATAAATATGAAAAGCTATACTAGATTCTACGACCTTAGTATTAAACCCATGTGCCTATCTCTCATACCTATATGCCTAAACCTAATTAATCCTCTCATAACTCTTGAACATGGTTAAAGGAAAAAATCATATCAAAATATGAATCATGCATAGCAATGATAAGCCACGAATATATTTCGTCCTCAAGCAAATTCACGAACCTATCTTATACCATGAACCACGATCCAACATTAATTTCACCATCGAACATCCAATCACCTATTCTAAAATGATGCCCTGATACCCGACGTCGTATCCTCATCATTACATTAATGGGTAGATATGAAATGGATTATCTAGTGGCTAAGCCATCCAGATAAGCCTCATTTGGTCATAATTTTTCCATACAACACCCTCACTTAAACTTACCATTCGCAACACTATCACCATACTTCCCCCTGTCATGAGCTTTTCTCCAGTTCCGAGCCTTCTCCTTTCTAGTAAAAAACCCTCCATCAATTCAATAAACCCTGGTGCTACAGCCAATCCTTTTCTCAACTTATAATGATGGTCATTACTAGACACGAACCAGTTTTCCAAGTTTATAGGGAAACCGAGGAATACCAATTATGTCAAGAAAAATATGCCAGATTGGGGTGGATACCATTTCTAGAAAAATTTACAGCCTGGAACGAGAAGATATCTCAAGAATGTATACAAGGTTATGATGGAGAGAGGGCACGTATAGGCAATCTACAACTGATAATTAATAAACCAACCATATGGGAGGTTACGAGATTGCCTAGCAGAGGAGTTAAATACTTCAAAGGTGTGGGAATTAACAAAGAGATGTGCCAACAATTCTTGAAGGCAGATCATTACCATCCTGACTGGAAGAAAGGGATCCCTAGAAACTACATCAAAGAAGAATACCATCCAATGATTACCAGTCTTCAACGATTTGTCACCTGCGAAGGCAGGTATGTCGTGACTTTCATGTATCACCTTAGGCTCTTATTGCATTTTGAAGAGGCCCTGAAATTGATTTTCCCTATTTTCTATGGATGAGTTTGAATAAAATGGTAAGGGGTGTTAAATCCATCTCCAAAATAGAAACGACTAGCATCTTCCATCAAGGTTTCATTAAAATTCTAGTTTTGCATGAGCTTAGGAAACAGAGGATTAGTTGGGAAACCCTTATCACACAACACCTTCCCACAGGAAACAAATCTATGGAGGAAACCCAACACGGTCCAAAGAAAAGTAAAGAACCCCAAGAGAAAAAGAGAAAGAAGGATAAAACAACTCCACCATCACCTAGGGTACTGAGCCAACATGAAAAGGAAGGGTCCTCTTCCACAGTCAACAAGATTTCTAAAATCTCTGAATCAAAAGGTAAAAACAAACTAGTAGAGGAGACTTCAACGGTGGTAGTTGAGAAAGAGGACCATCAGAAAATGATGAAGAAAAGGAAGCATAGCTCAGAAACTAAAAGTAAACAGTCTGTGGCACAACCCCATGTCACCATTTCACAATTAGAGAGGAAGAAAAGGAAGCCTGTAAGCATCCCTGATTCGGTACCTCCTTGTAAAAGAACCACAAGGAGCATGGAAAAGAAGGGAAAAACAATAGCTAGTCCTCATACACAGGAAGATCCAATCGACCTTACCTCCCCTTCTGAGGATTTACCAATTCAAGACGACATCCCTAGTCTGACCGAAGAGCAAGCCACTATTACTCTATGTGGGATGAGGGAGGAAGTGGGGAGTGCACCTAGCCAGCAATGATAGAATAAAAAAAGAACTTGACAAAAGAACAAATGAAGAAAAGGATTGGGGAATTGCAAAAACAAAATCAGGAACTCCAACAGGAAGTAAAGGAATATCAACTCTTGGATAGATATATCAAAAAGGAAATTGAGCAGTTGAAAGAAACCAGCCAACAAATTCAAGATGACCATGAAGAGACCTCTAACAAGATCAAGAAGGTATTGTGACTCCTACAATATGTTAGGGTCATCAAAAGGGAGCTAAGAAAAGAGGCTTCAGCCATCAATATCGTTGATCCACCCAAGTAAAGAACACAGTCTCAAGTTTTGAAAATTTTGGGTTTTATTTTTAGGTGCATGAGGACATGCAATGATTTTGGCATGGGGGAATGTTGATACCTGAAATTGACATTCTCATTACCTTATTTTACTCTTCACCTATACCTTTTTGGACCTACCTAAAGCTTGAGTGAATGACAAGAACGCTACCAATTTCCAGTAATAAGGTCATAAGGTAAAGTATGGTTATTTCATGTATTTTGTGGTTTATTAAGTTAAGGAATTAAATATTTCATGTACTAATGCTCAATTTGTCATATGTGAATCTATGACCCCTATATGACTAGCGTCCCTGTACCAGCTCAGTCGTGATCCGGTACCTACGCACCAAGATTGTTGTTGTCTGATCCGATACTAAATGTGACTAGTACTAAATCTTACCTGTGGTGATTTGGTACCAACGAACACACTCTGTTGTGATACGGTACCAACGAACACACCTTGTTATGATCTAGTACCAACAGGCATGCTCTGTCATGATCCGGTACCAACTTTTACTCCTTGTCGTGATTCAATACCATCTGCATGTTACGATCCGGTACTGATATGAAAGAGTCTAATGAACTAAGTTAAGTGTCAGATCTCTCCTAAGCCAATTGGTGGATGTCCATTCGTTTAGCAAGACTATGTTAAGGACAATTTGTTAATTGCCTCATCCTCGTGCACTTCGTGTCATGAGGATGAAGCTGAGGATGTAACCAAATGATAAAATGTAGACAACTGATTGATTTGCAAATTACTTCGTCTCCTTATGTTTCACTATGCAGACTATTAAATAGTCGTGGCAAGGATGGTAGAAGAAGAGGAGAGTTAGCATGCCATTAATATGTAAGCAACGTATGATAGTACAAAACATTTTTCTGAGTGAAGATTAATGGAATGTCATTTTACCTCCATGTTCTGATTATCTATGATTAAGAATGAGTTGAGTTGTTAAAGAGAGTTTTGATTTTATGTTTTGAAGTGTGAGTGAGAGTCATGTGTGTGTTAAAAGCAAGCTTCCTGTAGACTTTAGCAGCTGACCTATTGAAGCAGCAAGGGCCCACCACCCAACAAAGGTCATCCTCTTCGTATATTAGCATTAGTGTTTGTTTTCAATAGTATAAACATTGAATTAGCTAAATCTTTAACTTTGTTAGATGATAGCAGTGTAGCTTAGATTAAGATTTCCATTCTATAATTGTTTAGATCTTTAATTGCTATGTTTTTACATATGCTATGTTTCTGTTCTCTTGAGTTTGGTTTCCTTGAGTGATCATAGCTATTGGCAGCAATAGTCAAAACTACTTGGAGAAGAACTAGCGAAGTTCATTGTGAACCACAATAGAACTAACATATTGACTGTTGAACTACCTATGATATGTTGATTGATGTGTGATTTCCTTTCAGAAAGTGTGGACTGCATAATTAGTTTCTGGGTCAGACATCAAAGTTGATCTATCAAACCAATTCCATCTCATACTTGCATGTTCCATAATGGAATATATAGCCTCTCTGTGAAAGACAACCAAAGTACATTATAGTTTTCTATTTTGATTTGTTTCCAGCCTGCATAATCTAGTTTAATTATATACTCATGACATTAGGAATTACCTTACCTTTCTTACTAGTGTCTGGTAACTCTGTTGATTATGAATCTCGGATTGATAATTAATGAGTGAATTATATTAGACATATAAGTAGCACAACAACTATAGTTTTATAAAAATATTCAAAATTCTAAGGATTTTATATAGTTTCTATAAACTTTTGGCGACTTTTTAGGTCAAACAATTTTATTCTATGGAATTTGGACTAATTGTTTTTAGAAAAAATCGAAATTGGAGAATCGTTTTTTGGAAAAAAACATGGAAAATTAGCCCATTTGCAAAATTTAGCCCGTAAAATCATCTATGATTTTGAATCATTGCAATCAAGAGTCTTTGGAGATTGTTTACCTTCAATATCTTCCTTCTTCCCAACATCATCACATGATTCTTTGCCTTTATTTGAAATGTCTCCAAGATCTTCATTTGTGCTAACATCATCACTTGATTTTTGTCTTCATTTGAAATGTTTTCAAGATCACATCTAGAAATAATACAATCAAGGGGTTTTGATGATTATTTACCTTTGATAATCTTCATGGAGTGGTCTTCAATTTATTCCTTCTCCTTCCTGCTTTGATATGTCTCCTCTAGTTTTAGCCATAGATCCTTGGCATAAGTGCATTGTCCCATCCTCTCTTTGTTAGGGTTTGAGATTCCACTAAGATTGGTCTTGAGAGCCAATGCATCATTCTTAGTTCCTTCCCTTTCAGTTGCAAACATTGACTTGTTCTTCAAAGGAACTGATCCACCATTGGTTTCCTTCCAAATTGCTTCTCCCATTGTCTTCAAATGTAATCTCATCTCTATTCTCCAACTAGAATAGTTTTACTCATCAAGGATTGGAAATTAGTCATCCATTTGTGTGTCTATGGATCTCCTTCAATATTGTTAAGGCTTGTAGTGAAGGTCCTCTCTGATACTAACTGTTGGACACACCTACCACTCTTAGAGAGGGGGTGGATGGGTGTGGGAATCCTTTTATCAAAAGCTTCCCTCTTTACAAAAACTCCTTAGTTAACATTCAACATTTATTCATTACCCATTGCTGTCATTTATAACCAGTTAGATGAGAAAATATATCAGAAATATATCATCATCAAGTCATCACTACAAGGAACACAAAGAACACAATATGTATGTACAATTTTTATTTTTATTATGGACAAAAATATGAGGGTTTATCAACAACAACTGAATAGAGTACAACTCTACAAGAGCACCAACTCTATAATTCAACACTCAGCTTACACCCTCAACACCAACTGAGATGAGGCAACAATCCTCAACAGATATCAATCTGTCAACAGGTATGTGACCTGTTAGTAGTTCACCCAATGTGTGCACGTGCCCTGACTCACTACAACCTGCGTATGCATGCAGTCAGTGTATACAACAACCTGCGTATACCTTCTGAGATGTTAGGGTTTTTCCTTGAAGATCAACTCAGATTCTCTGCAATCAATATATCATTCTCTTAGGTCTCTCACTGTCAAATCTAACCACCAACTAGTCACAACACATCCAATCTCTCTAATAGCTTGCTCATGCTCCACAACAAATCAATATGAATACTATCTCAATCATGTATAAACAACTAGTATACTATAGCAATCATGTCATCACTGAATCACAAGAGTACTGATCACTCCATCATCCAAATAATCCAAATTGAACCATATCATAGAATCCATACCAAGAATTCCCTAAGCATTCACAACACATCAACCAATAGTATCCATCAAAACAATAATGTAACCATACCAGAGTCTCAGTGATATATCTAAACCCATAGAATGAAGATATGGAACCTATCTCATCATCCAAGAGCTTGGCACTAGCTCAAACACAAATCTCCATGATTTTATACACTATACGCTCCATGTACATAGTCATCCTGCATACATACTCACCATAGACATAGCCAGACCACATATACCTTCAATGTATATGCACCCTATACACAGACAACCCACGTATCCATCAAAAAATAGCTTTTTCTGTGAATCCAAGAATTGTTTCGTCGATATCTCCAACATTGCCGAAACTTTGATGCGTCCATGAGATCCTCCTCTCGTTCTCTTCCTCGGAATAGATATTCAATCATGCTCAAGATATCCACACCAATAAGATGCTCTCACAACAAGCTCTCCATCAATACTCCAAAAGATACTCACAAGAAGCTCTCCATTGATCCACACAAAGGATATTTTGCAAGATTCCATAGCTATCTAATTTATACTTTCATCCTCTAGGTCACTTAACCCATTTCTAGGTCACTTAACCTATTTTCCTTATTTTAGGGTTAACCACTTTCCATAAATAGAAAGTTCTCCAATATTTTATCATTTAAATATTCCTTCTTAATTTTTTCATTTCTCTTTATTATTTAAATAATCATTTCTTCTTTTAGGTCACTTTGACTTCTTTGACCGTGGGGGCTTCAAGCCTTCATATGGTGGTCCTCCAACTTCATAAGGCCATAACTCTCAAACTGTGAGGAGTTATGTGACATTCCACATACCACCGAAAATGGCATGACAAGAACTACCCATCTACGATAGTTTCGCCAACAACTTCATTGATCTTCATATCATTATTCCACATACAAGCATGGGTCCTCCAACCATTTTTCTAGGATAACTCAATCCGAAAAGCATCTTCCCGTGAGGGCTTTCACCATAAGGGGACCACTTTGGAGTTCATCCATTTCTGCACCTTATCAATCATGATAATACAATAATGAGTCATCTTTTCATCAAACAAACTATGCATCATCATGTATCAATGACAACTCATTGATCCATCTTCATCTATGCATCATATCAATGATCCATCTTTATCAATTGGTTTCCACTTTGACATCTATCATTCTCATC
>ML782892.1:10050-24516 GCA_009831015.1 Picea engelmannii | reverse complement strand
AAGATTTGTGACCATATCCATTACATGAATAACAATGCCCATGAAAAATACTTTCATACCTTTGCTTTGGTGTCCCAAGAATAGCTTCTTGATGTCTTCCTTTCTTTGTTCTTTTGAAATTTTCTTTGCCTTGTGTAGATGGTAGCTTTGCAACATTGTCTTCCTTCTTTGATGAACTTACCTCATGCATCTTTGAGGTGCTTGCTTCAACATGTGTATCTTCTCCTTTGTATCCAAGACCTGATTTATCACATGGTGATCTTTGACTTTCCAAGATCTCATCCAAGATTCTTGAGCTATTCATAAATTTGTTTGACTTTTATACCTTCTTTCTAAGGTCAACAATTTCAGCTTCTAACTTACAACATGACTCTTCCTTTTCAATTATTTGATTCTTCAATAATTCCTCTATCCTTTTGGCTTCTTCAACTTGGATCTTGAGATGGAAAATAATTTTAAAACTTTTGCTAATCTCATCCTCTACCTTCATATCTTCTTTCTCATTCTTTAGTCTTGTGATCTCTTCTTCATTTTATTCTAATTTAGAACTCTCTTATTGTTCTTTGACCATTCCCATTAACTTCAGGATGTACCTTTGACTTATCCTAAGAAACTTCTTAGTATTATCTGAAAGATAGTTATAGTGTGTATAAAAATGATCACATTTATATCTATATAAACCCTCTTCAATTTCCTTTTGAAGTTATAATAGATTTTATTCTATTATTTCCATGGGATAACTATCATCAAACTTTACACAAACTGTTTCTAGATCATCTTCTTCACTTAAGAAAAATTCAACATCGTCACATTTTGAACAGGGTTGATTTTAAGGATGGAGATTTATATTAAAATGTAGAAACTTCGGATAATCTTACTAGTCCTTAATATGGAAAATATAAAATGTTTGGCTATAGTTTTATAAAAATATTCAAATTTCTAAGGATTTTATATAGTTTCTATAAAATTTTGGCAATTTTTAAGGTAAAATAATTTTATTCTATGGAATTTGGACTAATTGTTTTTAGAAAAAATTGAAATTGGCGAATCATTTTTAGGAAAAAAATATGGAAAATTAGCCCATTTGTGAAATTTAGCCCCTAAAATCATCTATGATTTTGAATCATTGCAGTCAAGAGTCTTTGGATATTATTTACCTTCAATATTTTCCTTCTTCTGTTACCCATGATTTTGGTCATCATGATGATGTATTGATGATGGTGTACTCAAGCTCTTCATAAGAACTTTCTCCTGAGAAAAGTTACTTTCTTCTCTTTCCAGAAATATCATTTTTGAAGGAGGTTCGCAAGCTGCTAGTATATTTGCCTGCGAGAATGCATGATTCTCGCAGGTTGCCTTAAGTTAGGGTGTGAGAAGTTCGCACTGTGTTGAACTGCTAGGGTGCGAACTCTTTCTAAAGCAAGGAAAAAGATGAATTCTCGATGCTTCTAGAAGGGAATCTTCTAGAAGGATGAGATGGCATTCAAATGGTTATCCTAGTACTGGATTCCCTGATATTTTGGGATCATTCTTATCCAAGTAACTAATTTATTCTCTCCTATATATTGAGGGAATTCTCATGGAAAAGGTTAAGCAAACAAGGTTAAGCAAGATTTATTGGAGAATTCGTGAGAAGAATTGTGTGAAGGACTGATGCTACAGCAGCTTAGAGACTCCAGCAAGTTCATTCAAAGGAGTTGATCTTCTTCATGCAAGTGAGCAAGTGTGTGTATCAGAGCCAAGAGCCATCGAAAGGAATTTTGCAACATCAAGGCTCAGGTTGTAATCTCTACTTTCCATTAATATGATACAGTAATATGTCCCTTTCCCATAAAGCTATTTCCACTTTATTGTATAACTCCTTGATCATATACATAGATTGACTGTTGAATAGATTGTGCTTTATTCACTTCGGTTGGTTTGTATTGTTTTGGTCTTGACTATACGAGAGCACTGGAGCGAAGCAGGAACAACAAAGACCAAAGGAAGCGATAATAAGGCATGTCCTTTGTTATTGCCTCCTATTTAATTCAATAGTTAAAATCTAGGGAAAGAGTCATGTTTTGTCTTGCTTTGTTCTAGATCCAGGTGGATCTAGGGAGATCGGTTTGTGTCCGCACTTATGGATTTATCCAATAACAAAATTGGCGACTCAACTGGGGAACATCCCATTTTCTTTGTGGCTTTTGATATTTTTCTGTGGCCATTTGCTCTGGTTTCAATTTTCTCCTGTCCTATCAATCTCTGAGTCTTCAGGATATCCTGATAGACCTTCTGGGTCCAGAAGCCTTTTTCAATTTTGCTCCAATTTTCAAATTTTTGATTATGTTCAGGGATTCTCGCACTACACTTCATTGTAGCCTGTGAGAACTGTAGAGTTCACACTCTACCTTTAGGTTTCAGTGCGAGGTTCTCACACCTTGCTCAAGGGTCACCTGCGAGAATCAGTGATTCTCGCACTGTGTAACACTGCCTGCCTATGAACTCAATTTTTCAAAATTTTGAATTTGAGTTTTGGTTTTTCTAACTGCCCAGATCAGTTTGATTGCCTCTTATGAGTTTCTTGGACCATTGATTGATATCTTTCTTATCTTTGTTTGTGTGAATGAACAATCTTAGGGTTCCAAGGCTTTTCTTGTCATTTTGTGTCTTGACTTTCGTTTCTTGACTTTTCTTGTCAAAACCATTCTCTCTGACTTCAAACTCTGAGTGTGTTTGATTAGTTAAGAGCTAGTGATTGGTTGAAAGTTGAGTGTTTGGTTTTTCTCATTTGCTTATTGGTTTGAAAGATCATTTTCGTTTGCATTGAGAAGACTACTTTGGTTTTCTCTTTATTTTTTTCTTTCATTGAAAGAGTTGATTGGGTTTGTCATTGCTTGTTCATTTGGTTTTTGATTTTCTGTACTCTCACTGTCATAGTGTGGGTCCTTTTTGAAAGTGAACAAAAGTTTTTTCTTTCAAAAAACTTGTTTTTGTTTTTAGAAAACATTGAAAATCAAATTATTGATATTGTTGAAGTATTTGAAAAGACACAATAGAGAATTTTCATTTGATAAATGATTGTTTGCGTTGGCATTTCAAAGGAAATTTTGCATTATAGTTCAAGGTTGATCTGGAAAACTTTTTCTCTCTCCCATACATAGGATTCATTGAACAAAAAGTGATATATTTCATTCTCATCCTTGCATTGTTGGGTCAGAGTCATACAACATAAGTTTCATTTTCGTTACCTTTGAGTAAACAACAACTCTTAATAACACTGCGTAATCATAAAATTTATCTAGTAACTCTTTTCTAGGGCTCTTTTACACCAACATTTAGCTAGGCTGGCGCTTTGGAGTAGGAAGAGAGATACACTCTCCAAAAGCACAAAACACACAATAGCATCTCGTGTTAGGGAGTGTTAAATTCCATTTTGCAACATATTGTCCTGGGAAGCCCTTCTCACACAAGGGTCAAACACTAGGTCGCATTGATATTGGCAGAGTTACTCACCCTGCTTTGTTGATATCAGTGTAGAGATTGCACGTATTACGGGGATCACTCAAAGGTATACCCACAATGATGAGTGGAAGCCTTTTGAGTTGATTGTGGGCTAGATACCCTGCCCTTACGTGTGGATCGGACTGTCGACTGTTCCCCCAGGCTTTATTGTTGTTGGTGGTGACCTTAGTGGCTTATCTTTCTAGGTTCTTACCCAAGGTGACTGTGGAGGGGAAAGTCTTCACGGTACCTGGAATTGACGTTGACCAAACTCACTCGGGCTCCTTGGAGGGTATACCCACGATTATGTGTGGGAGCTTGCACCAGGGTGTAAGTCCGTTAAGCAGGTCATCAGTGTAAATTTTTCACCCTAGCCCTGCCTCTTCTTGTCTCATTGTTGCGACGTTGGATTTCATCACCAACTAGTGGCTTCGAAATTAGAAGGTCTTGTTTGCTTGGTGATTGCTTTCCTAGATTTTGTTTACTAGCGCGTGTTGTTTGTTTCTCGAAGTTGACCATAGTCTTGTTCGTGGGTTTGTAACTCATTCACAATTGAGCCTCCACGTCGTTCTCGTAGAATGCAGGGTTTGTCTCCGGAGCATCCAGAAGGTTCTCAACCCTTACCTACCAGTTCATATGCAAGCTCCCATCAGCAGAGTGAAGTCCCGGACGTTACTACAACACCATCACAAGTGGAACGCACTGACTCTCTGAAACTTTTCCAAATTACCAATACTCGAGAGGAATTTCGACTTCACCCTAGTGCTGAGCGACCGTTGATGCGAACAGGCTCTTCTGGAAACTTAATTGTTGTATATTTCGGATCTCCGACTGGACCAGGCTTAGAAGGCCAAGATCCTTTTTGGTCTACAGGTGTTTTCCAAAGGGACCTTTTTGGTCCTGGTTTGCCTGTGGTCTCCGAAATCAACCCTCAGGTGTTTTCTGAGACGGAGACTGTATCGTTGACTACCACTCATCACTTTAATATCCCTGTCAAAATGGACCATCTTGCCTCTACTACGAGTGTCCCAACCGGGTTCACTACAACTGGTCTTGCTCCTATAAACACCCAGCGAATGCCCAATGTCACTCCGACACTACCACCCGGGTACCATGCATTGAATGCTTTGTTGAATGATTCTGTTCCAACACCTCCGCAAACCCCAGCCGGTTCTCCTAGTGGTCCTTCTCTTCCTGGGCACCCTATCCCCGGTTTTATTCCAACACTCCCTCAATTTCCTTCTAGCAATCCTAATCCTAGTGGCACTATACTGTGCATTACAGCAAACTTGCAGACTCCCGTTGGTGGACAAGGTGGTACAATTCAAATTCCTCTTACTGGACACTTTCCAAATACTACGCAACATTCGCTTGCGACACAACATCTGGTTGGAACTCCAACTATGATAGGGGGACCAACCCCACCTTTTGGACAAAATATACCTCCTCCTTTGGCCCAGTATTGGAATCAGATGATACAAAATCTTCCTCAAACGACTGGGGGGCAACAGCCTGTCCCTACTATAGGCCAACCGTATCCAGGTATACCCAATCCTATTTGGGGTACGAATGTTCAAACTCAGGTCCCCACTCAAGGTTACAATTCCTCGAGTTACTATCCTCTCCAACCACCACCGAATAATGTGCAGACTGCTTACGGTCCTACTGGTTTTCCCACAGGGCTTCCACCCCAAATCCACCAGTACCCACAGGTGAATCGACAGTTACCTTTTCTTGCTACTTTGGATTTGCCAGATTTGTCTAGGATTTTAAATGATCCTATTCGTCACTCTCCCCAATGGCCCGTTATGCCCGCCAAGCTTCCATCGAACATTCCTAAATTCGACGGCAAAGCGGGAGAGGACCCAAATAATCATGTTATGACTTTTCACCTATGGTGTTCATCCAACTCATTGATGGATGACTCTATTCGTTTACGTCTTTTTCAACGAACCCTTACCGGTTCTGCTGTGAAGTGGTATATCGAATTTCCACAAGGTTTCTTCTCTGATTTCAACACACCAGCTATGGATTTCCTTACACATTACCAATCATCGATCCGTTATGATACCGGGACTGAGATTTTGACTTCTTTCAAATAGACTAAAGGAACTCATATATCGGATCATATCCATGAGTGGCAAAGGAGACGACGTCTCATCAAACTTGAACTCCCCGATCAGTTACTGGCCGAATGGTTTACAAAATCCTTTGTGAATGAAATTGGTAAGGACATTGCCATGGGTGGCGTTGTCATGGAGGAGCAGGCTATAAGTCGTTCTCAATATCTTGATCTCATTAATTCGCAAACAGGAACACTTTATGATTTATTACCTGAATTACCTCGTCCTGGTACTTCTAGCACTTCAACTTCTCCAGCTGCCTCATATGCAGCTGACGGTGTGGTTGGTACGACCCAAGCCCAATCACATTTTGTTTTAAGAACAATCTATTCAACAGTCAATCTATGTATCTGATCAAGGAGTTATACAATAAAGTGGAAATAGCTTTATGGGAAAGGGACATATTACTGTATCATATTAATGGAAAGTAAAGATTACAACCTGAGCCTTTATGTTGCAAACTTCCTTTCGATGGCTCTTGGCTCTGATACATACACTTTCTCACTTGCATGAAGAAGATCAACTCCTTTGAATGAACTTGCTGGAGTCTCTAAGCTGCTGTAGCATCAGTCCTTCACACAATTCTTCTCACCAATTCTCCAATAAATCTTACTTAACCTTGTTTGCTTAACCTTTTCCATGAGAATTCCCTCAATATATAGGAGAGAATGAATTAGTTACTTGGATAAGAATGATCCCAAAATATCATGGAATCCAGTACTAGGATAACCATTTGAATGCCATCTCATCCTTCTAGAAGATTCCCTTCTAGAAGTATCGAGAATTCATCTTTTTCCTTGCTTTAGAAAGAGGTCACACCCTAGCAGTTCAACATAGTGCGAACTTCTCGCACCCTGTCTTAAGGAAGCCTGCGAGAATCATGCATTCTCATAGGAAAATATACTAGTAGCCTGCGAACCTCCTTCAAAAATGATATTTCTGGAAAGAGAAGAAAGTAACTTTTCTCAGGAGAAAGTTCTTATGAAGAGTCTGAGTACACCATCATCAATACATCATCATGATGACCAAAATCATGGGTAACAGAATGGATCCTATCAAGGATTTATCCGGGTGGATCCTATCAAGGTTGAGGCGATTCTTAATCTCCCTCCTCCTTCCACACTGCGCCAGTTGCAAAGTTTGCAGGGGAAAGCAATCTTTCTTCGTCGTTTCATCCCTAATTACGCCGAGATCACTCGTGGTTTTACGTGGCTACTAAAGAAATATTCGGAGTTCGTCTGGGATACCATTTCTAACAAGTATTTTGAAGCTTTGAAGTTGTACTTAACACGAGCTTCGCTTATCTTTCCTCCTAATTACAGTCACGATTATTTCCTTTATCTTGCTGCCTCGAAGTACACTATTGGCATGGTTCTTGTCCAAGAAGATGATGTGCATGATGAACATGTTATTTACTACTTGATTCAAAGTCTCACACCAACTGAAATCAAGTATCAACATGTTGAAAAACTGGCCTTGGCTGTCGTTCAAGCCGTCCAACTCTTTCGGCACTATATCCTCTCACGTAAGACTACGGTGATTTCTCATTGCAACCCTATGCAACATATTTTGACACGTCAATTGCTAGGGGGGAAATACTCCAAATGGATTGTCATACTCCAGGAGTTTGATTTGGAATTCGATCGTGCCAAGTCTAAGAAATCCTTAGTTTTTGCTGAGTTGATATGTGATTTTCCTCACTCTGCAACGGAAAATGTAGCAGTTGATTCATTACCTGATGAATCTCTTTTCCTTATTAGCACTGAAGATCTTTGGTATGGGGATATCATTATATATCTCCAAACCCAAACTTTTCGGCCTTCTTTGTCTAGTACTGAACGATGTCGCATACGCTATCAAGCTCGTCAATACATTATCCTCGGGGATACTCTTTACCGTCGGGTAATTGACTCAGTTTTTCGACGTTTTCTAACGTTCGACGAAGCCGAGAAAGCTCTGAATGACTGCCATTCTGGAGCATGTGGTGGTCATATGTCTGGGTATGCTACTGCCCATAAGATCTTACGCGCGGGATATTTTTGGCCTTCTTTGTTTAACGACTGCATTACTGCCATTCAGAAATGCCATGCCTGCCAGACCTACAATCAGAAAATTCGGTCACATCCTGCTCCTCTTCAACCTGTGGTCTCAGTTGGTCCTTTTGCAAAATGGGGCATCGATTCCATGACATGTCACCCTCACTCGGTCGGGGGGCATGGTTACATCATTGTAGCTGTTGATTACTTTACAAAATGGGCCGAGGCGATGCCGACATTCGATAATACTGGAAAGACCGCAGCCTTGTTTCTTTTTAACCATGGCATAACTTGTTTTGGTGTTCCCCAAGCTATCGTCACTGATCATGGTAGCCACTTTAGGAATTTTATGATGTCTGAACTTACGGAAAAGTTGGGTCTTCGCCATGATAACTCAACACCCTATTATCCAAAAGCTAATGGTCAAGTCGAAGCGATCAACAAAGTTCTCATAACTATGCTCCGACGGATGATAGGAATCCATAAAACAAGTTGGCACACAATGTTGTTTTCGGCATTGTGGGCGTACCGGACATCTGTTAAATCTGCTACTGGGTTTACGCCTTTTCGGTTAGTCTATGGTGTGGAAGCTATTCTTCCTATAGAATGTGAGATACCCTCTCTAAATCTCGCAGTTGAACTCCTACCCAACACTTCTGCTGAAGAAGAACGTCTATTATATCTTATGCGACTAGACGAAACTCGACGTGACACCACTCCAGTAATAGAAGCCTAGAAGAAACGTGTCAAGGCCCAATACGACAAGCATGTCAAGCCTCGCGTTTTCTCCGAAGATGATCTTATTCTTCTCTATGAACAGGATCAAGATGTGTTAGGAGATGGAAAATTTGAACCCATGTGGCGAGGTCCTTATAGTGTTCGCTGAGTGTTGGAAAAGGGAGCATATGAGTTGGTAGATTACGATGGTATCCCTTTGAGTGAACCCAGGAATGGGTTGTACTTGAAGAAGTACTATGCATAAATCATCTGTGCATAAGTACTTGTATTTTAAATGTATCATACTTTGTGTGTGTTACTATAGTTTTCTTTTGTCGTTATCTGGTCTCTACCCTTATGTGACATTGTGTTTGATTTCCAGATGTCGGAGTCTTCTCTACCCTATATTGGCTTCGCTGATGGTGCTAGCCGTAGTACTCGGAACCTTGCTTCCATTGCATGGGCAATCTATTACCCAACAAATTAAATTGTATCTCTTCGAGGTGTATGCCTCGGTCGTGCGACCAACAACATTGCAGAGTATAGCGTCGTTATTGAATTATTGGTTGATTCTATCTCGCTCAGAATTCGTCATTTGGTTGTGCGACTTGATTCGTAGCTTGTAGTACTGTAGTTAAGTAATGTCTACTATATTCAAAGTCCTACTTTGTTACAGGTGTATTTGAGAATTCGTCTCTTGGAACGTTATTTTGATCACATTGAATATCAACATATTCCTAGATGTCTAAATACATTAACAGATGCATTGGCTAATTATGTATTGGAAAGACATTTGAATCATTTATAAATCAAACACATAGAAATTCACACAATATAAAGTAAACCGGTAGAAGCCGTCTGTATATATAACGATCAAAAGAGTTTTTTACAAAAGTTTGTCCGAAGACCAAAATGTCAAAATTTGAAGCTCATAGCTTCTACAAAGTGACGTCACGGATGACGTTCATGGTAACACATGACTTCCCTAGAAACCCTATGGAGCTGTCGACTCATAGATGTTGATACCCCTACAGTGTGACACTGATCGCGTCATGGAACCTCTTCCAGAGTCATATCTAGAATGTCTACTGTCAGGCCCTCTAAATTCTGTTCCACCACCTGATAATCCTCAGCATACGGTGGTGTTGCTGCTACCTCTCCTCGCCACTGGATAGGAGAAGTGCCAGGAGGTCTATATGGTCCAACATCTGTGTTATCAACAAACGATTTTGTATTAGTCTTGGGATGAATATATAAAACAAAAACATTTGAATATGATAAAAATTCAAAAACATTTAAAAGGAAAAAAATATGTGTGTACTTCTTACCAAGGTCTCCCCACTTTGTATCCTCAGGTAATACCAAATCCGGATCTCCTCGAAAATCCAACCCGACATAAGCGTAGTCATCAACCATCAACATCTGGGTTTGAAGCCAGTCAAAGAAAATATCATCGTATTTGACGATTGGTCTTGCTACGTGTCGGGCCATGAGCCGACACCATCTCAACATACGCGGATCTCTAGGAGCCGGTAAATTCCACTCCACCTGTAGTCTCAGTACAAGAACCCGCTCAAGGAAGAAGGATACCAGCAAATATCCATACCCGAATTTCTTCAGGTCACCCCGCCTACACTTGGTCAATTGCCTTTTTATACTGCACAGCACAGCATCTGCCCAGTTGAACACTCGAGGCTCAGTACACTCAATAGCGTACTGGAAGTAGCTCTATAATTCCATATGAGGAGCAGAACTCCCAGCCATCCAACCTATAGTGAAAAGGATAGTATGGAGGGTCAAGTCTATTACCCCCCAGATAGCCACTTTTCCCTTCTTTCTCCCGGCCTCAGGTACGTAGTGTATATGGCAATACTCACTCATCGGTAGCCCACCACCTCTACTACCGGTAAGACTCACATAGTACCCCCGTCGAGACAATCTGGTCAAAAAGTAAATGTCCTCAATGTCTAAGGATAGTGTGTGGACCCCACACGAAACACCTGTTGATCTGGGTCCCACATACGAACCAGGTACTCTAATAGTCTGACTTGGGCCCTCATGCCCGGGATGCGAAAGTATTTTAAGAGCCCACAATCTCTCAAAGCATCTATGGTAGGTGGATGATTTTCGGCCATTGCATTGTCTTCTTCATGTTCCCTTTCACGCCACTCAAGCAACATGTTTATGGCCAGGTATCTGCATAAGGAACACAATAAGAGGATTAATAACTTTTTTCATGCTTTGGATATCTTTCATTGGCTAAAAAATTAAAAACTTTTTGGGCTTTGCGGTTCTCGCAGGTGCCCTATGGGCACAGTGCGAGAACCTCGCAGGTGGCTTAAGGATCACCTGCGAGAATGCATCATTCTCGCAGGCCCCGTATGGGCTGCCTGCGAGAATGATAGCACGCATATAGGGCTTAGAAAAACAACTTAAAACTAAGAATTTAACCAATGAAATTATAAATTTAAACCATGAAAATGTCAAGGACAAAGAGCTTACCTTAATGTCACAGACGGCTCGCTAAATGGTCTCTCGTAGCTCTCGCAAATTGACGCCAAACTTGGAGGGTAAAAGAGGGGTTTTGAGCTCAATAGTGGAAATGTAAAATGGTGTGGTAAAAGAGGGTATTTACTCATTTTATTTACATTTACTATATCATTTTGGGTTTTTATAATTATTTATCGACTAAACCCTAATCCCTAATGTCATGTTGAGTGTAATTCTTGTAGGTGTGATGACTTTGATAATCAAATATCGGGATATGGACATAGTTTTTCTTTTCCATCGTGTGTTTTTTATTGTTTTTTATGGTTTTTACATAAAACCTCGAGCGTCGTTTTTGTCCGCTCTTGCGCTCGTAAATAAATGAGAACGTGATTGAGCATACTTTTATCACTTTTTCGGGCTCAACAAGGTTATACGAAAAAGGAACCCCCATGGAGTCCTCTTTAAGCTCTTTTCAGACTCTCTAAACATGAAAATATCGCCGAGCGACCTTGCTATTTTCACGATCGCTAAAGTATTTGAAGTACGCGTCTGGTGAGAAATAATTTATCTCTTTTTCGGTCTCATTCAGACTGTTTTACAAAAAATGAACTAAGAGAGTTTCTCTTTTAAGTGTTTTTCCAAACTCTATAATCTTGAAAAACCTTCGAGTTTTCTATCTCTGGACTCGTTAAACAAACATTGACAGACCCGTGATGGGACCGAACCACTCCTTCTTAGGGTTCGTTAAACATACTTCGAGGGACTCGTCCGAAGGATGAGCTTACATCAACAAGCATATGTTATCCTCCTCAAGCTTGTGTAAAAATAAAGAGGTACTCGCCAGAAATGGTGGGGGGGAATTTGGGAAAGGGATATGTTTTCATCTTCGTATTGATTGGCAGTAAGTGTCGCTCTTGAACATGACACCCCCTAGTCATCATCTGAAGCCGGTTTGGGAAATCCATTTGTCTCTCATTTGATTTGCTACAAGGTCATTCCCTGTGTCGTCTTTGAGTCAATGCTGCCAAATCATTGGTCATGTCGTTCATATGTTCAAGAGAAGTCCATCTGAAACCTATATTGAGTCGGCCATCTGTAGTTATCCATTCTTTCAGTGTCGACCTTCCCTGTGTCCAGTCCAATTCACATCATACTCTGTTTCACCTTCAAAATCTGTTACTCATTTCGTGTCATTGATGGGGGATACATCAAGGCCCTCCTGTGACGAGTTTTGTTCCGTCGACTTCAGCTCCTTATCCGGAATCAAGACTTATAAATTATTTGGTACCTTGGAGCTTGCATGCCTCAATGGCAGGTTTCCTCGCTTTCGACAGTGGGTTTACATCATTGACCCCTGATCAAAAGATTCCATCGGATGTTCGAATTCAACTCATTCATTCACACTCGATGGATTGTACCATGGTACCTTGGGAGTCATTGACATCAATGGTGATTTCCCTCGCACTTGTTAATGGTTACATCAATGACCGGTAATCAAGTGGTTTCTGCCATGTTCGACTTCAACACATATAATCACATGGTTAGATTCATACTTTGGGCGATGAAATTGAATACCCTGGATATCATCTTTGTGATCCAGGTTGCGATGGAGTATGTATAATTTGTGACACATAGATCCACTGTGTATGTCTCATGGCTATGTCGTCTTGATTTGAAATTTTTCTCATAGATCCACAGTGTATTCCAGGTGGCTATGCTATATTTTGATGGCATGGATCCACAATGTATGATTGGTGGCCATGACCCATGTCTATAATGTCATCAGTCTATGATCTGAGTATGGGAATGCCTACCTCAGAATTGATATATATGATATTCTGCAAATGCTTGATTGTTTGCAGGTTTCCGATTAGATGTGCTCCTGGTTCTAGACACACACATGCAGCTTACAAAGTCTATCGGCTTTCACTGGTTCCAAAACTCATACTTTGGGGGGCATTCTGTTACCCATGATTTTGGTCATCATGATGATGTATTGATGATGGTGTACTCAGGCTCTTCATAATAAATTTCTCCTAAGAAAAGTTACTTTCTTCTCTTTCCAGAAATATCATTTTTGAAGGAGGTTCGCAGGCTGCTAGTATATTTGCCTGCGAGAATGCATGATTCTCGCAGGCTGCCTTAAGCCAGGGTGCGAGAAGTTCTCACTGTGTTGAACTGCTAGGGTGCGAACTCTTTATAAAGCAAGGAAAAAGATGAATTCTCGATGCTTCTAGAAGGGAATCTTCTAGAAGGATGAGATGGCATTCGAATGGTTATCCTAGTACTGGATTCCCTGATATTTTTGGATAATTCTTATCCAAGTAACTAATTCATTCTCTCCTATATATTGAGGGAATTCTCATGGAAAAGGTTAATCAAACAAGGTTAAGCAAGATTTATTGGAGAATTGGTGAGAAGAATTGTGTGAAGGACTGATGCTACAACAACTTAGAGACTCCAGCAAGTTCATTCAAAGGAGTTGATCTTCTTCATGCAAGTGAGCAAGTGTCTGTATCAGAGCCAAGAGCCATTGAAAGGAAGTTTGCAACATCAAGGCTCAAGTTGTAATCTTTACTTTCCATTAATATGATACAGTAATATGTCCCTTTCCCATAAAGCTATTTCCACTTTATTGTATAACTCCTTGATCATATACATAGATTGACTGTTGAATAGATTGTGCTTTCTTCACTTTGGTTGGTTTGTATTGTTTTGGTCTTGACTATACGAGAGCACTGGATCGAAGCGGGAGAAACAAAGACCAAAGGAAGCGATAATAAGATATGTCCTTTGTTCTTGCCTCCTATTTAATTCAATAGTTAAAATCTAGGGAAAGAGTCATGTTTTTTCTTGCTTTGTTCTAGATCCAGGTGGATCTAGGGAGATCGGTTTGTGTCCGCACTTACGGATTTATCCAATAACATCTTCCCAACATCATCACATGATTCTTTGCCTTTATTTGAAATGTCTCCAAGATCTTCATTTGTGCTAACATCATCACTTGATTCTTTGGCTTCATTTGAAATGTTTTCAAGATCACATCTAGAAATAATACAATCAAGAGTTTTTTATGATTATTTACCTTTGATAATCTTGATGGGCTGGTCTTCAATTTATTCCTTCTCCTGCTTGCTTTGATATGTCTCCTCTAACTTTAGCCATAGATCCTTGGCATAAGTGCATTGTCCCATGATTTCTTTGATAGGGCTTGATATTCATCTAAGAATGGTCTTGAGAGCCAATGCATCATTCTTATTTCCTTCCCTTTCAACTACAAACTTTGACTTGTTCTTCAAAAGAATTGATCCACCAATGGTTGCCTTCCAAATCGCTTCTCCCATCGTCTTCAAATGAAATCTCATCTCTATTCTCCAAGTAGAATAGTTTTCCTCATCAAGGATTGGAAATTCATTGTCCATTTGTGTGTCTATGGATCTCCTTCAAGATTGTTAAGGCTTGTAGTGAAGGCCCTGTTGGATTACTGAGAGGGGGGGTGAATCAGTAATAACGTAATTATAATCCTTTTCTTCAAATGTTATATCAATGTAGAATTATTATCCAATAATGAGCAGTAATAAATAAACAATCACACACATACATAGTACACCAGTGTT
>ML782891.1:791789-817116 GCA_009831015.1 Picea engelmannii | reverse complement strand
TGCTTCATTGATATAACACTTGGATTATATGGTTAAAAAGGGATTAAATTTCTCTATTAATGATTCACCCCCCCTCTCAGTAATCCAACAAATCCATGGAAGATTCTTACCTCAAACATGCTCCTCGGTGATGGCCATTCTTTGATTTCTTTCACCTTCTCTGGATCCATCTCCAGTTCATTTGAAGAGATCACAAAACCCAAGTAGATGAGTTATGTCTTCATAATAGGGGAATTCTTCAGTTTTATCAACAAATTCTCCTGTTGTAGTATCCTCATCACTGGTGTCAGGTGCCTCAAATGCTCCTCCTTAATCTTGCTAAAGATCAATATATCATCTAGATATACAACCACAAACTTTCCAATGAAATATTTTAGTATTTCATTCATCAACCTCATAAAAGTACTCGAGGCATTGGATAAGCCAAATGGCATAACAAGACACTCATACAAACCTTCATTTTTATTAAAGGTTGTCTTCCACTCATCACCTTCCCTCATTCTGATCTGGTGATATCCACTTTTCAAATATATCTTAGAAAAGAAATTTGCTCCACTTAATCATTCCATCAAATCATATATTCTTGGCAAAGGGAATCTATACCTGATAGTGATTTTGTTGATGGCTCTTGAGTTTGTACACATTCTCCATACTCCATCTTTCTTTGGAATCAACAAAATTGGTATTGTGCATGGACTCAATCTCTCTCTAACCAAACCCTTTTCTAACAATTCCTGGACTTGGTTCTTTACCTCCTCATTCTCTTGAGGTGTCAATCTGTATGTTGCTTTTTTTGGCAGACTTTCTCCTGGTATCAAATTGATATGATGAATGATACTTTTGATGGGTGGAAATGAGTTAGTCAGCTCATCCACCACTATGTCAGCAAAATTATCTAGAAAATCCTTAATTTCTTCAGGCAATTCATCTATCAAAGTACTAGTAAGGATAACCTTGGGTTTCCTCACCACAGAAAACTACATCTCCTATTCTTTCTTGACTTCTTTTAGGATTTCCTTCCCACTCTTGAGAAGTATGCTTGTGTTGGCTTCCTATTTCACTTTGTTCTCCTCTATTAGCAACAACATGTGTGTAATACCATTCTTCTCCAAGGTGTATGTATTCTTCCTCCCATAATGAATGACATTCCTATCAAACTTCCATGGTCTTCCCAACAAAATATGGCATACATCCATGGGAATTACATCACACACAATTTCATCTATATATCCTCCTATCTTAAATTTAACCAAGCATTGTTTAGTAACCATTACCTGGTGTCCTTTATACAACCATGAGACTTGATATGTCTCTAGGTGTGAATTTGTCTCTAGATCCATTTTCTCCACCATCTCTGTGGATACTAGGTTGTCAGTGCTCCCACTGTAAATGATCACCTTGCATACTTTTTCTTTAGTCTTGCAAGTTGCCCTGAAGAGATTGTTTCTCTACACTGGCTTTTTAATTTCTGCCTCTGGTTTTAAGAGAACCTTTCTCATCATCAGGGATGTTCTATCCTCTACTCCTTTTGCTTCAACATTAACTCTTTGTGCTTCCGAAATGTGAGCTTCTCCTCCTTCTTTATTCTTCTCGAGGCATTCCCAAGACATGTGCCCTGCCTTTCCATATGCATAACACATTATTCCCCCTCTACCTATTCCTCTAGAAGAGTTTCTTCCACCACCTTGTCTTCCTTAGGAACTTCCTCTTCTTTCTGAGTGATTGTGTGGAGTTCCAACCTCGTCCTTGGGATGATGTGTTTTTTCATGGGCAACTCCCTTGCCTTTGTTTGGGGTTGAGATTTTACCTATACCTTGTTGGCTTTGTTTTCTGCCCAACTTCTCTTCTGCCTTCAATGCGAACTGATAAGCATCCTCCACCGTTCTTACCGACATCATGTTGAGCTCATCCTAGATTTCATACCTCGGGCCATTTATATACCTGACAAATTTTTCTTCATCCCTCTATCTTTGTCCAGCTCTGATGTTTAGTTTGTAGAACTCCTCTATGTATTCTTTAATTGTCATACCCTTCTATCTCAGGTTTTGTAGCTTCCTGAACAGATTGATCTGATAATATTTGGGCATGAATTTAGCCTTCATCTTGGCTACCATTCTGTCCCAATTATTTATCTTTTGTTTTCCTCTAATTATCCTCTCATCCTGCAGTTCATCCCACCACAGTGTTGCATGTCCTTTAAGCCTGGTGACACCATTTCTCACCCTTTTCTCCTCATCGACATCTTCATAATCAGAATATTTTTCCATGGACCTTATCCAATCTAGAATCTCTTCAACATCCAAATTGCCTTCATACATTGGGACCTATATCTTGGCTCTGGATCCCAATATAACAACTTCTCTTAGAAAGTGTTCTTCAACAACATGTTCCCCTGCACCTTCTTCGGCTTCTACATCTTCACTCTCTGCATCGTTGATGTCTCCAGCATCAGGTGCTCTTCTCTGCGCTGCTTCCATCGCTTCCAACCTTGCACGAAGTTCTTTCATCTCTCTTTCTACAACATGATTAGCTAATGGTGGCTCCCCTCGTCTCCTTGGTGGAATTGTGTTGACTATGTCTTACACACAGAGTACAAATTCGATTTCTTTTTCTCCTTCGCCTAAAATCTACAGATGAAAATCAGCTCTGATACCGCTTGATGCAGACCCCCCTTCTCTCCTAAGAGTTGTGTGACCTCCTGGTCTAGGATCAATCAAGAAACCAAGTCTGATTGACTCTTCAGTCCCTCAAGGAACTTCAATCAACTGAATAGGCCATATTTTCCTTAAGTTCAAGGTTATATGGAACCCGCAGGCTTCTCCTTAATGCTTTTAAAGCTTCAACATATTTAGGCACTAGCTCTCTTGGATAAGCCCCTCCCTTTACGTGACCAAGGCTATGGCCAATTTCCTAGTCAAAAGGGACATCATGATTTTGCATATCAAGTCTTTGCATATGAGTCACCTCGACTCTCCCGACTTCTGAAATTTCGACAGGATCCTAACACGTGCTAGGCCCTCTATTATCCTTCACAGATGTGACCTTTCACTATGACTATTCGCCTAACTCAAAGGGTGTTTCGTCCACTTGCTCGTTCTTTAGAAACCTGAAATTGCGAGATCTGATCACCAGATCAACACTCCACAATCCCCGCGATCCAATGGTCCTGATCCATTTTTCGCATATCGAGACTTTGCGTTTCATGAAGTTGGAAAATTTCTCACCTCCCTTCTCTCGATATACAAACTCCCGATATCTCTTTTTCTTTGAACGAATTCAACAGTCTAGATCCTTCCTCGATCCGATGACTCAAATCAAACTGCGATTTTGGTGTTCGCAAATTCCCAGAACTCTTACCTCTGAATTCTCGAGTTGCAAACTCCCGATGAAACTAGATCTATGATTCATATCCCTCCTTCGATCAACGAATGTGATCAAATAGTGATTTCATGACACACGAGTTATTATAACTCAACCTTTGACTTATCTGAGTCCTGCATCAACTAAATGTTGATCTCTCTCCATGTTTCCCCCTCAACGATGGACGGATCTGGTGATTTCGAAACTTTGAAATCTGATTCTCCTATACACTTGCAAAGCTTTAATTTTAGTGCACTTTACCTTAATCGGACGGCTACAATATTTAGGTGCTTAGATCGAACAGTTGAGATCCTTTCTTTGCGCTTTGATCAAACAACTGAGATCTTTTCTCTGAAACTTAGATCAAATGGTTGATATCTTTCCTCCTCTATGATTTCTCCTTGTTACACAATATTTTGGTCACTCTGATGATGACTTTACAAGCATGTAATCAGGCCCTCAAAATCATCTTTTGCCTAAGAAAAGTGACTACTTTCCTCCCCTGCAAGACTACTTTTTAGAAGGACGTCGCAGGCTACCCATAGTGTACAGTGCAGGAATCCATGATTTCTGCAGGCTTCTCTATAGTTGGCCTGCGGTATTTTTGCAAGCTGCTATATAGGCAGGGTGTAGTGGCATTTGAAATCCAAAAGAGGAAATAGGTTCAAGAAGTTTCTAGAAGGGGAATATTCTGGAATGTGAGGTGGCATCCGTATGGTTACGATCCTACTGACTTCTCTAATCGGGTGGGATCATCCTCATCCTTTTAACCACTTCAAGTTCTTCTATATAATAATGGGCTTCTCATGGAAAAGGTTAAGCACAGTTAAGCAAAGTTGAGCAAAGTTGAGCAAAGGATTGCTGGAAGAATAGGTTGGAGATTGTGTGAAGAATATTATTTCAGTTGATACTCGAGGTCTACATTTTCCCATCAAGATTTTGAATATCGTCTTCATGTAAATCTCAGAACAAGTATATGTGTGTGTTGGAACAAATCACCACTAAAAGGGAACTTGCGACATCAAGGCATTTCGGTTGTATTTTCCACTTTTATTCAATATAATACAGTGATATGTTTCTTTCCCATAAAATTATTCTCATTTTATTACATGACTCCTTGATCACATGTTTAAGTTTTCATTGAATCTATCATAGTTGCTTTCACTTTTCTTGGTTTGTGTCATTGCAAATCTGGTTTCACAAGAGCACCGGAGTGAAGCGGGAACAACAAAGATATAAGGAAGTGATCTCAAAGGTAAGTCATCAATTCCTTCTTTGACACTTAGATCAATGATTGTAATTTAGGGAAAACGTCATGTCCTGTCCTATTTTGTTCTAGATCCAGGTGGATCTAGGGAGATTATTTTATGTTTGCATTTACCGATTTATCCTATAACACTCCTCGTTGTCTGGATGCTAATCGGACGGTCTAGATCTCCCTCCCTAATATTACGCTTTCTTAAGACTTATAATATTTTCAAAGATTCAAAGGATTCGAGCTTTGTATTTCCTACGAGTTCGTTTCTTGGATATTGTCCACACTTCTTGTAAAGTGTTATCCCTTCTGAGCTTGATCTCCTAAAATATTTCAATCTCCTAAGAACTTCTTGATTTTCTGAGATATTCATCAAAATCGGATCCAAAGATTCTTGAAAAAAATTATTTCCCGCCTTCCTGGCATTCCTTTGTTCTTGTCCTTCGACTTCTTTACAGAGTCTCTTTGACACTGAGTTGAATTCTGGATCTATGCACTCCTTACAACAGATTATTACACAAGATCAAGATTCTCGCGGACAACTGTGCACACCTTGCAACAGTCACTTTGCACTACCTACAAAGGAAATATTACGCTATTTCTTCTCAGCTTTACGAGTCGAAACATACCCTGTCAACGCACTCCTTGCAGACTGTGTGCACACCTTGCACTGACTCATGAAGAAAAACAATTTAAATTCTTATGAAAGAATTTCAAAGCTACATACACTCGTAGCAAGATTCATTCATTCTTGAAAAGATTACGACAACAACAGGGAAATTGCAAACAATATTCACACCATACATTGGATCAATTTTCCTCTATTATCTTCATTCAAAAATCAAGAAAATGGTTACAGTAAAATTCAAACAACAATCATTTCTCTGATATTCCTACTTTCTCACAGCTATCATAACCCTCTTTAGGGTGTAGAAAACCTCTCTTTATACAAAGAAAACAAACTAACTACTATCTAATTGTGGTTACATCAAGACTAGGGTTAACTTCCTAGGTCACATGTTCTTATTTTGTCTACGCGCGTGATCTTTCCTTTTATTTTTTTCTATCAACTTCAAAATATTTGCAGTGTTGGTTATTATTCAAGACCCTGGATTGGTCCTCAGGTGCTGAGTTGTCCTACCATGTGTACTTGTTGACGATGCTCCTGCATCAAAGTTTATTCTTGAAAAAATTACTTTAACTAATGCCTCATTAATTCCTCATTAATGAATTTAAATCATTAATATAAGTATATTGAAAGTGGGTCCCTCTCATTTTTTTAATAAAAGTTTTAATTAAACTTTTGTTTTTTGAAATTTAATTAATTTCCCTTTTTAAAAGAGGATAATTGTGTTTTAATTTTATGGAAGTGAAAACCAAATTTTTATCCATGTAAACCACTTCTTATGTTCTCTTCATCGTTTCATATTCCAATGATATAAAATTTTCCCAAATCCGTCGTCCGAATCTCAAGATATGAGCTTGTGAAGTTGAGTTGTCACGCTGACCCATTAAAAGTGAAGCTGACTGATATTTTAATTTTTGAGAAACATATATAAACTTTCAACACTTTAAACTTGTAACATCATCTTCTACATTGAAATATGTTTCCAACGGTATAAATTTTACACGATTATGACACCCGAAGCCCAATTTATGGCCTTCGAAAGATCAATACTCAGCCATCGTCGATCAAAATTGATGAGAAAATCTCAACCCTTGGAATGATTTCCGTGCTTCCCTTCATAAAATTTGACTTTTTGGTTTAAAATTCTATCCCACATGCATTGGTATATTATATTATTCATAATATATAATACTAAGTGTTTGATACACTTAGCAAGAAACACGAGAAGAGAAGAAAATATGGAGCTTGGAGGATTTAGTGCTTGGAAAATTGTCTAATAAAATAATAATATTTTGGAATCCCATTGTCGTCCACATCATGACTAGTCATTGATGAATCATCCATTCATATACTTACATGTGTCTTTGTAATAACTATCCACATGTCTCGAATAATAATATTCCATGAGTTTTCATGTGTCACAATTCCATGCTTCCATGTGGAATGTTCTTATTGGTTCATGGTTTAAATGGGAAAAAATTTGGAATAATGGTTAAGTATGGGGGAGGAGGTGGAAGATTAATTGAAAGGAATATTGTAGGTATTGGAATCCAAGGGAGTAGTTTGTAGGTTGCAGGGATGGGTTGGCGGGTTGGGGAGTGAGGTGAGTAAGGGAGTGAGGGATGGCTGGTATCTGCCTGCCCGCGAGCCATATTAATTTGAAAAACGTTTAAGTAGGGAGAGGGTAAGGATATGAGAGGGGGCAGGGGTAATTTTTAGGTGGGATGGTAAAGTTTAATGAGTCTGTGATTCCGCGATACAAAATTATACTAAGTGTTGAGGAACGGTCAGTCAGACTCGTGTGCAAGTGTGTAATGTCCCCACTTTGGGAGATCGTCACAGTGTAGAGACTTATGTTGACCAGAGTAGCCAGATGGATGTTATAGTGAGTACATGGGTATTTGAGAGGCATTGTGGGGTCCATCTTGCATTGATCATCATATTCCATCATTATGATCCATTCCACACAGGTTGGCTTTGGTTTCTTTGCATTCCGACGATTTCCATGATTTTGACTATTTTGAGCTATAAGTTAATTGAAATCACTGAAGAGGTCACTTTGGGAACATTACTTGGAGGAACCTCTCAGTGTAATATCTCATTGGAATTATGAGGAGAAACACTATAGGATGGGATGGCTAGAAGTGACTTTCAGTGGCCACAGAAGCCACAACGAGAGATAAGGAGCTTTTCAAAGGTAAAAAGGTTAATTAATTAATTAAAGTGATTTAATTAATTAATTAAATATTAATAAAATGAAAGTCACTTTGGAGGGACAAGGTGAGCCAAAAGTATAAAATAAAGGCAAGTTCCTCTTCTCATTCATTCATGTATGTTTATATTTTGATTTATGACCTCTAGCTAGTGAGCCCAACATTGGGGGTTTTGAGGGTTTTGACTTAACAAACCCTAGAGGACGATTCAGTGGTAAAAGATTCCACCTAGATTCTCCCAAGCTTGGTCTCAGAGATGAAATACTCTCCCACACCATTCTAGTTCTAGATCTACTCAGTTGTAGGAGGATTCCACATCATTTGCTTGTACAGATAGAGAGAGGGCGCACCAGTTGGGGGTTTCCAACAAGGGGGGCGCACCATTCATTGAGGAGGGATTCATCCTAGCTAAGGAGAAGGGATTCCGGGAATTCCAAGTATTGGGTTTCCTTTGCAGGTGTCTTGGCATCATTATTGGTGGTTTTCCGGAGTCTTTCAGTGGAGGATCAATTTGTATTGAGAGTGGGACATTTTCCCAAGAGGAGGGCGCACCATTATTTGGAGGGTAGCTAGATCTAAGGATCTAGTAGGTATTTGAGGATTTGAGCACTTGGGTTCTCATTGTAGCATCCTGATCTATCATTGTGGAGAGTTTTAGAGCACTTGGAGGCCTCCTTCATCAGGGATGAATTATCTAGGGCTTCAGTCATCTAGTGGGGCGCACCATTCAGTGGAAGAGTTCAGATCTACAGAGGTTGAGAGGGATATTGGAGATTCGAGCACCTGGGTTATTCTTACCATCACCCGATCTACTATTTGGCATCTTTCTGGAGGTGATTTGATGTCTTTGGCACCAGGGCCGAATTGTTGAGGAGCTTTAGTTATCTAGCAGAGCGTGGCATCTTCCTACAGTGAGGGGTTTGGAACTTGGCATAGGTCTTCATCTCTTATCCATCCTTTGGAGGCTTATTTTGTATTGTTGGGAGCATTTTGTAGCAGATCATACTTGTTATCCATTGTCTATCATCTTGGCCATCTGTTGAGCATTCCAGATCGGCATCTCCATTGTAGCAGGTTCTTCTATTTTATGAATAAAGAAGATTTGAGATGTTTTGGCTTGTCTATCATATTGCATATGGTTGAAGTATGTTTCATGATTGTCTATTCTTGTTATTTTCTGCATACACACATATAAACACAAGTAAACAAATAGATCAACAAACTATTTGACGAAATACCTCACTCAAAAAAAGTTTTAAAAAGACACCAAAATAGTGATGATCCTTGCATAATGGCTTGGGATCATTACAGTGGTATCAGAGCTTAGATTCCTACTAGCCAGTGGGAATTATCACATGTATGCATAACCATAGAGGGGTATTCCATAAGAAGAGATGAATATTGGGGATTTTTCTAGAGAGACTGTATGTCGTAGATGGGAATATTTCTACGACCTTAGTGAGAAAACTAGGGCTCAAATAACATTCCAATAATATTTATCCATGAAAAATCCTAGGTGGAGCATAGATGAGATTACATTCTACGTCAATAAGGAAATGGAATACATGGAATGGGAGGAAGCACAGATAAACCCCACACCCATTAGGAGCATGCAACTTTGCTACAATTGCAAGGTGCCTTAGGAACAAGATCATAGGTGTATGGGTAAGGGTAATAAGCATATCATTGAGGTACACTATGATCGTGATGATGAGGATTCAGAGCAGTCAGATGATGACAGTGACTCTGGCACAGAGGCTAGTGATGGTGACTCTACTTCAGAGGATAGTGATGATGAGTCTTGCACAGGGGCTAGTGATGCTTGCATGCTTGAGGAGGAGGATGACCCTTGTGTAGTGGATAGGCAGCTGGATGGACAGGACGATGGCACCAGTGTATCAGTAGACATATCACATACCATTGATGACCTTACGCCTCAACAGAGGGGTGACACTAGTGATGAGTCACATGTGTTAGCACCTAGAGATGATGAGCTTCCTATGGGGGCCATGACACATCTGACACTTGTTCAGACACCCATGATAGCCACATCACATGAGGAGATCAGTGGCATGTCAGGTATGATGGATGACCCTAGTGTGAGGGATGCACACCATGGATAGGTAGACCCACAGATCCAAGAGGAGGTACAGGACGTACATGCAGTTGACCCCACACATACAGGTCAGTCAAAGGAGATGGAGTCATAGCTATTGGGGACTCCAGTGGTTGAGAAAATGGCAGAGGTTGACATGTGGATGGAGCACTTACTTCTAGGATCAAATTGCATGGATGAGGATGCACTCTTTAGTGTTCAGGATGATCATAGCATGTGTCTAGATACATCCATATGGGATCTAGGCACAGATGATAGTAGCCGGTTGAGTGCACAGGAGGATATGGCTGCTCATACAGGATACAGTGTGATTCAGGGGGAGATAACACCTAGTGATGGGGTGCAGTGGCATATAGGAGTACCCAACAACACAGTAGACAGTGGATAGTTCAACATGTCATCTTATGTAGAGGGTGTTTTTTGGGATTCTAGAGTTGGCACTAGCAGGACTGACACTAGCAGTGAGGAGTCTGAGATGGCACCTCAGTATGACCATGATCAAGAGTCACACCACTTAGCAGCACAGTTGAGAGTTAGTGAGGCTATGATCATGGCAGCCACTAGACGTATTGATGACATGCATGCAGTGATGACATATGACTACAGGAGAGCATCAGTGGCACAGGGTAGCTCAGAGGGAGGATTCTCCATGGATGATTTTCACACTCTCCGGGAGAGAGTGACTATGATGAGGACTGACTACCAACATTTTTTGATAGACATGGACTACCTACTGGGGATTGGCGAGTTGTAACACAGGGCCATGAGGGGGTAGGAATTGGAGGTAAACCGACTCACTCATGAGTTGGAGATCACTCGAGGATTCTTGAGAGGCACACAGACACCCCTTAAAGAATTGGAGTCTAGATAGGATGAGCTTCTTGAAGAGATCCATCAGAGATCCACTTCATCTATCCTGGTGGACACCCTGATATATCCTTCGGTCACATGGTTAGAGGATGTTGGTGGTCTAGCAGAGGAGCACTGGTTGATGGGGGACACTTCCATTTGTGTCTTGGGAGTGGTTGATCTCCGTATAGGGATTGATCTAGCCATACACCCGGAATCTGTGATGTAGCATGAGTTTGCGGTAGATGATAGGAGTATGCCGAAGCATACAGTGGTGAGTGATAGCTCACAGATACATGCTGAGATATATGGTGGGATTCATAGGGGTGTACTGCCTGGCAGGGAGGACACACACTTAGGGGAGCATGCAGGTGCCACTCCTTTGCAGCAGCATATGGTTGTGAGATCTCACCTTCACCATCTCAGCAGTTTCCTGGGTGATGGGAGATGGAGAGTGGTTTACCAGTAGTTGGAGGAGTTCCTTCCGATTGTACCTTATGATTGGGGTTTACTGATGACTACAAGCAAGCAGTTATCATGGATATCGATGGACGAGCTTTGGGTCGAATCCTTGGCATTGACCAAAGCATGTGATGCCTTCCAGTCCTACAGTCAGCTGCAGATATGTCTGTTACCCTTTTTTGACACATTTATCATGGACAACAACATGAGGAGGATAGAATATGAGCATAGAGGGCTCCTACCGGTGATTAGTCTCACACAGGAGCAGTTAGAGGAGATTGGAAGCGATAAACTTCCAACTTTACCATGGGATATGGGTGTTCATTTGGCTAGCAGGATGTCTAACTACATGGTGACCCAGGTTGTGCCAGAGAGCCACACACTCCGCCAAGGGTCGGTTTGGAGTGGGTCTGCAGGGATTTTTCTGATAGAGAGAGGCATCTTTTCACTCTTGGTCATCATGATAGGATGTGGATATGGCTAGACATGTACTTCTTTTACAGATATTTCCTTATAGGTATAGTTTCTGGACAGCAGGTCCAATGGCCACAGGGATTTCAACTTGAGGATCCAGAAGTGGAGGATCCAGTATACATATAGGGAGCAGTCAGGTAGGGCCATCACAGTACAGTTTCAGCATGGGGATCTTTGACAGAGGCTATCATGGGACGCAGGGATTGTAGGGATGCACATTTCACTGAATGACAGAGGCGAGTGAACCATTGCAGGGGAAAGTTGTTCTAACTTTCCATTTAGCTTCAGTGTTGAAGGGAGCACAGTGCTTGAGGGTGTCTCATGGAGATCTTGCATCACCTCAGTCAGGAATCAACATGTGGAGTTGATGGAGGCCATGTGGATCTTGGTAGAGATTTGGAGTATGGACTCATTTCGATATGAGGCCATGTGTCATGTGCAGGAGGTTCACATGGTTGATATCTTTCAGGACTACACTTCACAGAGTATTGCAATTCACTTCCTGATATGGGATCCAGGGGGTGGAGTATACTATTGTTCACCTTTCGATGGGTTCTACTATGTATCCCACAGGTGGACATGGGATCCTAGTATTTTACTTAGAGGGATTTGGGTATTGCTTGAGGACAAGCAATTTTCTAGCAAGGAGGACTGTAATGTCCCCACTTTGGGACATCGTCACAGTGCAGAGACTTATGTTGACCAGAGTAGCCAGATGGATGTTATAGCGAGTACAGGGGTATTTGAGAGGAATTGTGGGGTCCATATTGCATTGATCATCATATTCCATCATTATGAGCATTCCACACAGGTTGGCTTTGGTTTCGTTGCATTCTGACGATTTCCATGATTTTGACTATTTTGAGCTATAAGTTAATTGAAATCACTGAAGAGGTCATTTTGGGCACATTACTTGGAGGAACCTCTCAGTGTAATATCTCATTGGAATTAGGAGGAGCAACACTACATGATGGGATGGCTAGAAGTGACTTTCAGTGGCCACAGAAGCCACAAGGAGAGATAAGGAGCTTTTCAAAGGTAAAAAGGCTAATTAATTAATTAAAGTGATTTAATTAATTAATTAAATATTAATAAAATGAAAGTCACTTTGGATGGAAAAGGTGAGACAAATGTATAAAAGAAAGCCAAGGGCCTCTTCTCATTCATTCATGTATGTTTATCTTTTGATTTCTGTCTTCTAGCTAGTGAGCCCAACATTGGGGTTTTTTAGGGTTTTGACTTAACAAACCCTAGAGGATGATTCGATGGTGAAAGATTCCACCTAGATTGTCCCAAGCTTGGTCTTGGAGATTAAATCCTCTCCCACACCATTATAGTTCCATATCTGCTCAGTTGCAGGAGGATTCCACATCAGTTGCTTGTATAGATAGAGAGAGGGTGCACCAGTTGGGGGTTTCCAACAAGGGGGGTGCACCATTCATTGAGGAGGGATTTGTCCTAGATAAGGAGAAGGGATTCCAGGAATTCCAGGTATTGGGTTTCCTTTGCAGGTATCTTGGCATCATTCTTGGTGGTTTTCTAGAGTCTTTCAGTGGAGGATCAATTTGTATTGAGAGTGGGACGTTTTCCCAAGAGGAGGGCGCACCATTATTTGGAGGGTAGCTAGATCTAAGGATCTAGCAGGTATTTGAGGATTTGAGCACTTGGGTTCTCATTGCAGTGTCTTGATCTATCATTGTGGATAGTTTCAGAGCATTTGGAGGCCTCCTTCATCAAGGTTGAATTATCTAGGGCTTTAGTCATCCAGTGGGGTGCACCATTCAATGGAAGAGTTCAGATATACAGAGCTTGAGAGGGATCTTGGAGATTTGGGCACCTGGTGTTACCCATGATTTTGGTCGTCATGATGATGTATTGATGATGGTGTACTCAGGCTCTTCATAATAACTTTCTCCTGAGAAAAGTTACTTTCATCTCTTCCCAGAAAACTCATTTTTGAAGAGGGTTCGCAGGCTACTAGTATCCCAGGATGCGAGAATGTCTGATTCTCGTAGGCTTCTTTAATCCAGGTTGAGAACTTCTCACACTGTGTTGAATATCCAAGGTGAGAACTCTTCCTAAAGCATGGAAAAAGGTGAATTCTCGATGTTTCTAGAAGGGAATCTTCTAGAAGAATGGGTTGGCATTCAAATGGTTATCCTTGTACTGGATTCCCTGATATTGTGGGATCATTCTTATCCAAGTAACTATCTCATTATCTCCTATATATTGAGTTAATTCTCATGGAAAAGGTTAAGAAAGATTCATTGGAGAATTGGTAAAAGAATTGTGTGAAGGACTTAGCTTGAACAACAGCTTGGAGACTCTAGCAAGTCTATCAAGAGGATTTGATCTTCTTCATACAAGGATTGAGAAAGTGTGTGTGTTGGAGCCAAGATCCATCGAAAGGAAGCTTGCGACATCAATGCAATCAGGTTGTAATCTTTACTTTCAATAAATAGGATACAGTGGCATGTCCCTTTCCCATAAATCTATTCTCACTTTATTGTGTAATTCCTTGATCATACACATAAGTTGACTGTTGAATATATTTTGCTATCTTCACTTTGGTTGGTTTGTGTTGTCTTGGTCTCGACCTCATGAGATCACCGGAGCGAAGCGAGAGAAAAAAAGACCCTAGGAAGCGATATTAAGGTATGTTACTTGTTCCTTCCTACTAGCTAATTCAATGGTCAAAATTTAGGGAAAGAGTCATGTCCTGTCCTGTTTTGTTCTAGATCTAGGTGGATCTAGGGAGATCTATTAGTGTCTTCACCTATCGATTAGTCCGATAACACCTGGGTTGTTCTTACCATCACCCGATTTACTATTTGGCATCTTTCTGGAGGTGATTGGATGTCTTTGGCACTAGGGCTGAATTGTTGAGGAGCTTCAGTTATCTAGCAAAGCGTGGCATCTTCCTACAGTGAGGAGTTTGGCACTTGGCATAGGTCTTCATCTCTTATCCAGCCTTTGGAGGCTTATTTTGTATTTTTGGGAGCATTTTGTAGCAGCTCATACTTGTTATCCATTGTCTATCATCTTAGCCATCTGTTGAGCATTCCAGATTGGCATCTCCATTGTAGCAGGTTCTTCTATTTTATGAATAAAGAAGATTTGAGATGTTTTGGCTTGTCTATCATATTGCATATGGTTGAGGTATGTTTCATGATTGTCTATTCTTGTAATTTTCTTCATACAAACATATAAACGCAAGTAAAGAAATAGATCAACATACTGTTTGACGAAATACCTCACTTAGAAAAAGTTTTAAAAAGACACCAAAATAGTGATGATCCTTGCATAATGGCTTGGGATTATTACACAGAGGAATGAAATACTTTGGAGCTCAACACCCATGACAAGGCTGATAGTCGAGATGTAGATCACGAAACTTGGGGTGCAAAGTGAAGGTCACGAAAAATGGAGGATGAGAGCTCGAACCCACGAACACTGAAATGTGACTAAGTATGGAAAGAGAAATGTTGAGTGAAAATTCTAAGTATGGTAGAATTGTAATATAGGAGAGGAGAGGAGAAACTTAGAAATATTCTTCAAAATCAGACCACTGGACAAGATCTTTAGTAACTTAGGCATACATAAGCATATTTTTGATCCAAAAAATGTGTGGTGAACCTGAGATTGAGGGCTACAAAATGAACTTATAAAAGTTCAAAATTTTCTTCTTTTGATATCAAGGTTTTTATGAATCCAAGAGAAGGATAATATAGATGACCAAATTTTGGTCAACAAATGGCTCCAACTGCGAGATAGTGACCCCCTGTGGCTTTCTAAGAACACCATAATCTCAAGACCAGACGCCTTCTCCATTGGGCTATGGAGTCATCTTCAAAATACAATCTTGCAATTCCTCTTCTTTCATGGAGTTTTCTTCAAACCTCAATATAAATACTGCCTTATTGTGCAAAACTTGAACTGAGAAATAAAATATGTATATACATGATCTACATACCCTAACTTACTTGAAATAAAGGGGCACCTTAGGAGTAAGAATATTTCCAATGGAGCCATTCAAGCATTGATATGATTTGTGGAATGAACTCCAAAATTATGAGATATGTTGGGACTTGTACCAATGAGTCAGGGGCACTCTCAATATGTACTGGAGAAAAATTATACCAAGTATGGTGAAGACTTTATTGCTTTGTTTGGCCAACAATGCTCTGGAACCATAATTCAATGAAATCAATTCTTGGTTTCTCAAGAATACTATTGTCTTTGGTTGGATGAGGATTTTTCAACATAAGAATACATTCATCCTTTTCCTTATTTCTAACCACTTCCAAGGTTCTTGATTCATCAAAAATGTCTTGAAAAAACTCTTCTTTCTTGTAAATGTCATCTTTCTCATCATTCTTCTCAAGATTCATTTCTTCCATCAATTCTTCTTGTTGCAAGTTCTCTTGTGATGCTTCATCATCTATTACAAGGCTCAAATCTTCTTGTGTACTTGGTGGAGGCTCCTCAATTTCATTCTCAAATTTGTTGCTTGAAATATCTTCATATGGAGTATATAGGAGGCTGAAAGTTTCTTCTTGTAATTTAGAATTTTCATCTTCATCTTCAACAACATGACTTGACTTAAAAATTGCATCCACTCTTTGATTAGATTATTCTTCAAAATTGGTCATTTTGTTATCTTTATTCCATATAGGAGAGGATGGATGGGCAACAACATTTAGAACATCAGCAAAAACATATGAATGCACCTTTAGGATGAACGTTTCGGCAAATGAATATTCTAACACATCCCAACTAGTAATAGAGTTAGGCATTAATGAACTATACCATTCAAGAGCATCCTCTCAAAGAGTTTGTAGGAATAATCTAAATGTGAAATTGTCTTCAGTGAAGTTGAAAACATAACATGTACCTTTAAAATTAATCAAGTGCTTCCCTGCATCTTCAGAAGCATCCCCAAAGAATGTAGACAAAAATTCAATAGGAATATTGGGCATTTGAAAGTCTACTTCTGGTAGATTTAAAGGGGTATTTTGAAATCACCTCCTTCTTTGATTATTTATCCCTTTTGCTAAGTCTTGAAAAGCTATTGATGGGATTTATGAGGAATATAAAGAAGCATTATTTCATGAATGAAACCATTCATTTTGAATTTTTTCAATGGATTTTCCAGGGAGTTCATTCTCCCGAATCTTTGGTGCTTCTCTTTTCTTTTTTAAATTACAAAAAAGGTGATCCATGCTTAAAATAATTAGCAATTTTCTTGAATATTATTCTTGAAACTTTGAGACATGGAGATTTATGGCTCTTCAAATGTTTTAAAAATAAATCGTTCCCTAGTGGAGTCACCAAAAATGTTGACACTTGAATCCATCAGGACCGAAACGAAAACCTCACGAGGACATTAGTCCCCCTTCATTTTTAGAGAGGTGATACTCCTCTTGGACTAAAAGATATATTTGTGATATCTTGGATTAGGATAATGCTAGGAAAAAAACCCTAAATATTTGTTTCTTGAGATTGTGAAATAAGATGGTTCTTCAATAACTTGATCATAATCTTTATGTGTAGCAAACGAAAAGAGTGAAGGAGGGCTTCAACATCAGAATTAAATTGTGATCAACATCACACAAAATCTTCTTAACAATATATAAATACATCAATATCTTCTTCATAGGAGATAATTATTTGATCATCTCAAATAATTTTAATAGAGTACGGCAATCAAGATCAAAAGAGAATTTGATAGGTCAACCTCAAATACTTTATATTCTAAAAAAAAGGTTACAAAGCACAATTGAGATCAACCTCGAAGAAATTCTTTGTGGATTTTTATTTATGAAAGATGTTCTTCATTACAAAATACTTGAAATCCATATAGGTGGCTTCAATTAATCCATGATCATATAAGAAAAGATCTTAGAATAATATAAGAACAACACTCAACAACTCAACCTTGTGCCCAAAAAATATGAGAAGTGGTGTAGAAGAATATATATATATATATATATATATATAAATGAATAAAATGGAGATTTATTTCTTTTGATCAGAAGATCGATTGTGTATCCATGGTTGTACCATATTATTCCTCTGTTCTTCTTCCCTGCCCCTTTGAAAATACTAATTCTTGGACCTTTTGATGAAGCCTCTCTTTTCTTTTTAAGAAGAGATTTTATAACTACTTGAGTAGTTAGGGTTTCAACCTTCTAGAAATTGTCGTACAAGTCTCTTCTTGAAACATTTACTTTGATTGATGCCTCATTAATTCCTAATTAATGAATTCACATAATTAATACAATTATATTGAAAGTGGGTCCCTCTCCTTTTTTTAATAAAAGTTTTAATTAAAAATTTATTTTTTGAAATTTAATTATTTTCCCTTTTTAAAAGAGGATGACTATGTTTTAAGTTTATGGAAGTGAAACCCAACTTTTTATCCATTTAAACCAATTCTTATGTTCTCTTCATCGTTTCATCTTTCCAACGATATAAAAGTTTCCCAAATTCGTCACCCGGATCTCAAGATATGAGCTCGTGAAGTTGAGTTGTCATGCAGAAGGGTAAGTGAAGGGAAGATTGTAGGTAGCTTAAATCAAGGGGGTATTTTGTAGGCTGTGGGGATGGGTTGGGGAGTGAGGTGAGTAAGGGATTGAGGGATGACTGGTTTCCACCCACCTGCGAGCTATATTACTTTGAAAAAAGTTTAAGGAGAGGGTAAGGATATGAGAGGGGTTGGGGGTAATTTGTAGGTGGGAAGGTAAAGGTGAATGATTCTGCGATTAAAAAGTAGATTAATTGTTGAGGAACGATCGATCGGAATCGTGTGCAATATGAATGAAATACTTTGGAGCTCAACACCCATGACAAGGTTGATGGTCGAGATGTAGATCACATAAATTCGGGTGCAACGTGAAGGTCATGGAAAATGGAGGATGAGAGTTTGAACCCGCGAACATTTAAATATGACTAAGTATGGAAAGAGATATGTTGAACATAAATTCTAAGTATGGCATAATTGTAACATAGGAGAGGAGAGGAGATACTTAGAAAGATTCTTGAAAATCGGACCTCTGGACAAGATCTCGAGTAACTTAGGCATACAAAAACATATTTATGATCCAAAAAATCTGTGGCGAACCTCAGACTGAGGGCTACAAAATGGACTTATAAAATTTCAAAAATGTTTTATTTTGATATCAAGGATTTTATGAATCCAAGAGCAAGAAAATATATATGAACAAATTTTGGTCAACAATAGGAGATAAAAATTCTTTTTGGTGTTGATACACCGAAGCCCAACCTTTCTCGGATCACTGATACACCAAAGTTCATGCACCGACACCTAAATAGTATTACCCCACCAATACAAAAACAAAATAAACCCTTCTGACCGTTTATGCATCGATAAGAAAATAGACCTCGAGTGTTGATACATTGGCACATATATTTCCTTCCACCTACAATACGTTGGCACTCATAAAGGCTTCCATTTCCAATGCACCAACGACCAAATGATTCTTGTTCATTGATACATCGATGGGTTCGAATCTCTCTCTCTCTCTCTCTCTCTCTCTCTCTCTCTCTCTCTCTCTCGATTAAAATGGTCAAATCACTCCTAAAGTTTCCACTGGGACATTATAAAAACTCTGTTTAACCATGTTTTGTCCCCATTCAATTACCTTTATTTCATGGGTTTGATAGAGAAAGAGCCAAGCCTCCTCACAACGACATTCACGCTTCAATAACTCGTTGTTCAAACACTCTGACCTCTCGTTAAGGTATATATAATCCTCCTCTTTACACCCTTTTGTATTTCTTTCCACATTGACTTCAAGTTTAAAAAATAAAAAAAGGGGCGAGATATGAGAAAATAGAATATCCCTTCACATGCTCTATTTCTTTCCCCAAAAAAATTTAGAATCTATTTCAAAATCAAAATCACCCACAATTTCATTCTTGTATAGTCAATGAGTTTCGGGCTCATCTAGTCGGAATCAATAGAACTCTTCCTCGCACCACAACATTAGATTCAAAACCTCTACATGTCTTCCCTCCTCATGGCCCTGTAATATAGTTAAAACCTTTGTTCCCTCAAACACTTGAATAAAAACTAAACCCTCCCTTTCTTCCTTTAATATTTTCTTAGAACCAGGGTGGAAGAAGGAGTTTTGAAACTAGAGCATGCAGAACCAGGAAAGCCTACAAGAGAGAAAGTTGTACCATCATACCAAAATAGGTTTCCTCCGCCAATACAACCTTTATTGGCGGAGAAACCATATTCATGATGATTCCCCCCCCAAAAAACTACAAACCTCTAATATAGAGTCTTCTTTAAACAAATAACTCCAATCGAATTATCCCTCATCTCACAAATATCTATTATACATGAAATACAAGAGATACATCACTTTTTTTATTCTTGTTATTTGATTTCTCTGGAACTAATGTCAAGAATTTTCTATTGTGATTTAACTTGTTACTAGAAGGTCTAGTCATGTCTCCACCTAGAAAATGATCCTACAACCCATAGAATACTCCCATTGAAGAGGTTCCCATGTTCAAGGATAAAGAGGAATAATATATTGATACACCGAGGGTGGTCTATGATGATACTAAGTGCCTCATCAATAATGAGACCACATTCAAATGGGGGAGATCTACCAAATGTCCAATAACTAAACCTTCCCCTAACTTCTAGAACAAGATATTGATATTTAGGTATACAGGGTCATCAAGAAATCTAAGCTATATAATATGGTAGCTCATGCAATAGTTCCCCCTTGTGCATAAGATATCTCATGGATAGTAAATCATGCTGATTTGGAAAGTAGATATACAGTCTATGGAAAAGGCCATCCAGTTTGTTCTTTCTAACCTTTTACGATCATTGTATTTTATTATTTAGTAGAGGGATAAAACATCTTGGATGATGATTTGGTGAAGAATTTTACTCACAGTCCTATGGACCTCTTAAAGGACTAGTACAAGCCTGGAAAACATTTCAAAATCAGGACTTCAAACAAGTATCCTACAAATTCTCTAGGGATATTGTATCAATATGTAGTGGCAATGTTGTGTAGGCTCTATGGGAAACCATACACACATAATTCAAAATATCTTGGGTTCCCCTGATTTATTATATTACATCCTTTGGGTCGTCATTAAACTGGGAAGAAATTTGATCCTTGATGCTAAAACAATCAATTGTTGTTTCCAAACACATAGCTCCAAGAAAGTTTCCTAGTTTCCACATGTAATCTTATTTTCTTTTAATGTCCCCAACTAGGATGGGTGGAAATATTATGTTTTCTATCCAAATTATTGTTTCTCTTTATGTAATTTTGTTGAACACTTTATATTAGGGTTGCTAGAATGTTCTTACAACAATTTTCATATGTCTCAAGCAGGGATGATTTTAAGGATGGAAATTTATTTTAAAATGTAGAAACCTTGGTGAGTCTTACTAATCCTTCATATGCCAACTATAAATGATTGGTGATATTTTTGTAAAAATATTCAAATTTCTAAGGATTTTATATAGTTTTTATAAAATTTTGGCAATTTTTAAGGTAAAATAATTTTATCCTATAGAATTTGGGTGAATCATTTTTAAAATAGCGAATCTCGTTTTTGTAAAAACCATGGAAAATTAGCCCATGAAAAAAAATTAGCCCCTAAAATTATCCTTGGTCTCAAGGTTATGAATATTTCCAAACATATTATATGCACCCATTACACAAAGAATATAGAAGATAACCATGGCATCTTATTATGGATTGAAAACCCAAATCACAACAACACAAAGATATGTTTTTTCTATAACAACAACTACTAGATCCCTCCTAAACACTTAGATCTAATGGTTGCTAGGTAGCTGCAACATCTACTAACAAAAAATAAAGAAACCTAGTAATGGTGCCAAAACATCCTCAAGAATATATGTGTCCTCTCCTGGACCATCAAAGCCTCAATGATGTGGCACTAATTTGATCCTCAAACACCTCCTACAATACTGTGGTCACCCATACCAAAGAAATTTGATGTCATATCGCGAAGGTCCTCTTGGGACAGGACTAAAAAGACACGAGGCCTCATGTGATGATGTTGGACAACTAGAGGGGCCTCATGGAACACCCTATGCTCAACCCACGGGGCTGACTCCTGGTATGGATTTCTTGGAACCCTCTATCACACTTGCAAAAAACTAGGATCAACCTCCTCTGGAAATTTCCATACAATATTCTACGCAAACCAATCTTTCTCTTGCTACAAACCAAACCACAAAGTTGAAGCTACAATGGAAATCCTGGATGAATTCCCCTCTTTTCCAGTCTCCAATGGAAATATTGGGTGGATTCATCTCTTGTCTAGCTAGGGTGGATATTGCAACACCAAAACAAAACCAATAGTGGAAGGGTTTTTATAAACCGTAACGAAACAATGGTTCCAAGAGAACTTCCAAAATGAGAGATTAATTCATAATCCAAAGTGAGGCTCTACCCATCCTATTATCCCTTTTCCATGCCTTCTATAACTTTCCCTTTCTGATGAAATCAAATGTAACCCTTATCTCCTTTTTTACTAAATCAAATATGACCCTTATCCCCATGTTTATTTCACTTTAGGATTAAAATTCAATTTTAATAATAGATAAGTAACTTATTAATATAATTTCATTTTAAATAAATAACATATCCTAAATAAGTGACTTTAAATAACCCCTGTTAACTCCCTTTTTCTTCACTAGCAAGCCACAAAATTCATTCCAATGACGAACAAGGGAATCCAAAAATGAGGATATGACATTGCTAGACATGATGTGTGTGATCCACGCATACCCAAGGATGGTTTGGGCATGGAAGTTGAATTATCCTCCAATTCATATCTACTACAAAGTTCTATGGGAGCATAAGTATTGATTCGAGTACGAGAAAATTTGTGAAGAGTTTCTAATTCCCCTGTACTAACTCTTATTTCACTCATCAACACCATGTATGACTAACAAAGCTATGGCCATTATAGGGAGAGTGGGTGATTGATACCTTCTCAAGTACAAAACTTACATCATGGTTTACAAAACCATGAAATCCCCTCATATTCTTCCTAAATTTGTCCTGAAAAGGATGGTTTTGTAGGAATTCTCTTATCAGACAATGATACATGGAGTAGGTGCATGTCTGTGCAGAGGAAAGAAAGAAATATGGCCACCTATGTTGCTCTGGATAGGTTCATACTCATTCAAATAAATCAAAGAATCCTAGGCATAGGTTAACACCTTGGCTTCATTCCACTTTAGAGAGTAAATATTATGCAAACATGACCCCTCAAGAGTCATTGGTATGCACTACTATTACTGCAAGTATAGATGGAATTATTAGTTAGAAACCTAGGAGGAAGAATAAATCCATTGGAGAGATATAACTTATGATGATGTAGTCATCAGAATAGGAAGAAACTCTCAACACAAGGGAAGAATAGAGGGAAGAAAAAGAGCTATAGAAGTGCAAGAAAAGAGGAAGGAAGAGGAAATTTGGTTAAAAGTTGAAGTAGAGAAAAACAATATAGAAGAGGAAGTGATAAAAGAAGAAATAAAACAAAAAAGAAAAGAATAAAATCAAAAGAATAAATAATGGGAGGAAGAGGAGAGAAAGAGAAAAGAAATAGAAGTTGTTGAAGCAACAAAAAAAGAGGAGAAAGAGAAAACGAAAGAAGAAGAATTTGAGCATAAAACATAGAAAGGAGAAGAAAAATAGAAGTAGTAGTGGAAGCAACAATGAAAGAAGAAGCACAATGAAAGAAGGAAGAGGAGGGAATGAAAAGGAACAAGCCCAAGATCCTATCGATAAAGATGTCCTAGGGTCATATACAAACATTATTTTCACTAGAGGATGCTTCCCTCTTGGTGAGTTGGGGTTGGTAACTTTCATGCCTTCAAAAGATAGAAAAGTAGTACAACAAAGCTCTTTCAAATTCGATAAATACCCAGGTATAATTTTGCAACAAAAGGTGAAGAAATTACTAGTAATTGGGATAGCCCTTATATCAATCATGAATGAGACAAAAGTGGTTGAGAACATATGATATGATCTTGTAGCCATAGCTTCGACTAGTGTATCCTTCAATCAAGACTATGAACAAAATTTGAAGAATGTATTGCAAGAATTGGAAGAGGCTAAAGAAATGATAAGGACACTAGAGGAAGAGTTGTAGTTTTACAAAGGTGATCGAACAAGCATCTATGAGTTCAGAAAGTGTGGTGAATTTGTAAGATACAAAATTCACAATCTGGCCAAGGACATATATGCATGACTACAAATCTTCTAGACAAAAACCACTCAAATCAAGGAGCAATTAGACAAATTCCAAGCTAATAATAGAGAATTCATTGATATCAGGGATGGTATAGAAAAAACAAATTAATGGGAATCTAACAACCTAAATGCTCCGGAATATTTTCCCTAGATGACCAATTGGGAAGGCAATCTAAATTATGTTTCCCTAGATAATTGTCAATAGGCAGACGAGAAGCTAGAAAATAAGTTGAAATCTTTCGTTGCAACATGCACCAAGCTCCATAAAGTTTCCTTTACACTATATTTTAAGGGCCATTTTCCTTGAATTGAATATTTAGGCTAGCTAAAGTTGGATGAATATGTTTTCACAAATCTCGAGGAAAATATGCAAGCAATGGAGAGAGATTCCAAGAAACTACTTAGAATATATAGTGTAGAAATGGATTACCACCTCATGATACCTCCACGAACTCAAAATACGATAAAATATTTCATGGTAAATCTCACAAGGGACATGGTTACTCTCTCTCAACACTCAATATCTCATGAGGTTTCCCTAGATTCCTTGCTATAGAAAATGATTATTTCCATTTAAGGTTATCATGAAGCATGAACAATCTACATTAAATACAATGACAAAGGGAAGAGAAAAGATTAAAATTTGAATTTTCAAATATCATGATTTAATTTGTTGATTGCATCATTTAAAAATGGAATTAAGATAGTGAAGAGTTTTTTTTTTGTAACCGCTACTTGAGGAATGCAAGAAGTCACAAGGAGAAATTACCTAGGGAAGTTATATAAACCACAAGATAACCATTTTTAAAAGGCTCTTCAACTTTGTAATTTTGGAGAAACTAATTTTTCTGAAGATAATATTGAGAAGCCCTTAGGGCCATTTTGATAGAGATAAATTGTCGTGCTTCCTTGTAGTCTTTTACTGTGAAATTATTCAAGTAAAATTTTGGTTGTTCTGAAGCATTGCAAGAGTTGTCTTTTTCATAACTAGACTTTTCTATTTTGAATAGATATCCTTTGTAGTTACCAGTTTTCTCTTTTAATAAATCATTCTGAGATGATGAGCAGATTTATGTGTACATAGTAATAGTTAATACTTATATGATTATGCCTTCATATGTATATGTTATTAATCTTTGTCCCTTTTTACAACCATCTGAATGAAATATTTATGCAAGGATTATTAATGATTGGGTGTGTTCATTTGTTAACTTTAGTACTCCTAGATAGGATAGGATAGAATATGTTTCATTTTCAACAATTATCTTAGGTTTCGTTTGCATCCCTTCACATTAAACCACTCACATACCTTCACCCCCTAGTAATGACATTCGGGAAGGAATCCACATGGGTCTCCTAATACAAACAATGTGAAGTCTAATTGGGACATCATATGGAGGAGTACCCCTTTCTATTGAAGGTCATTTTAGTTTCATCAACACTGCACCACAGTATTTGGATTCCATGGTTGAAAGAGAGACTAGCTTAAGCTTCTTTGTAGTGCAATCTTTTTCTTTGAATTTAATTTAGTTATATGTTGTTATTATTGAGGGAATTTTGGTTACAAGAATGACCCAGTTGCTTGATAGATACATCTATGGATGATGTGATCTAGAATTTTGATTTTATAAGATTTTATTATTTCTTAATGTGTACATATATCTTTTATGGTTT
>ML782891.1:778667-791689 GCA_009831015.1 Picea engelmannii | reverse complement strand
CTTATGTAAATAACATTTAATATATCTTTTGACTGATTTGATTGTCTCTATTTGAATTTTAGATACTTCAACTTAATTCTTAGCTAGTAGGCTAATTACCTTGCATTGTTGAAACTTGAGCTTTCTGGAATATGATACTTATAATCTAAACATTAAATTAATGGTAACACGTCTCCAATCCAAGAAAAGAAAAGATGAATCGCCATGGTTGTACACATAGTGAAAGAGCATTGAAAGAGTCTTTTCCATGCACCAAAGCATTAAATGAAGTGTATTATTGGTTGATCATTATTGAATATGTTGTATAATAGTTTTTATTGAGTATTTCGTGATAAATGACCATCATAGTAGATAGGATCATGGTGAGATAAAAGAGAGTTATTTTAGCTATTATATTATTTATAATTAAAGGAAATTTTTCTATATTGAAAAGAGTATTGTTACTTTGATTAAGGGATTGTTAGTCCCTGATTGAGAATATTGTAATACTACCATAGAGGACACGATATGACCGATAAATTATTAGCAAAGTTTGAGTGATTATGAGCTAGAAATTCATATTGTTTATTGAGAAGGTTGAAATACATGTTGGAATTTTTTTTTGAGTATATTGCATTGTTATATTTTAAGGATTATGAAACTAAATGTAAAGAATTGGTGATTACATTATACTGGCACCCAAATTTTTTGGGTAAAGATTACGCACACACACAAATGCACACACTACATTTTTTGCACGCACAACAAAAACTAATCAATGAAGGAAATAAGGTGTGAATCCTAGTTGGAAGTTTCACTATGTGCAATAGAAATCAAGAAGATACCATGTGCACTCTGGAATCAAGAAGATGATATTCGAGAAATCTTCCCAAATTATTAATTCACATAGCACAAAAGATCGTGGAGTAGTTAAGGGATGAACTTCCAATTCAATTAAGAGTACCACAACTCTATAGAGGCTACATGGATTTCATTTGGGTGGAAGAAGTGTGCGGGACTAGAAGTCAATAGAGAGAGTGGAGCATAGTTGAAAGTGACAGAGCGCCAAGGAAGAGAAGGAAAGAAAAAGGGAACAACATTGAAATAGAGGAGGTTGATGTTTCTATTGTTGTTTTTGATGATTGTTGTTCATGTAGTGGGTTCACTCTAAATTCTCTTGGTCAAAAGATGATTTTGGTTATGTTTTGTAAGAGTGTGTTTGTGAGTCTAGTTTTGTATGTAGCTAGAAATGGTTTTTCAACAAGTCTACAAGAGAGTTAGCTTAGTAGTACATGAAGAGTTTGAGAGAAAGTGCATGGCACCTTTCAAGGAACCATTGTGAGAATGTATGAGAGCACAGGGAACTGTTTTTGATAAATGATGAGTCTCTTGGTCCATGTATGTGAATATTTGAATGGATATAATACAGGCCAAAACTATTCCTATCATTTATTATGTTGATTATGTGTCCAATGAATGTATATGCTAATGTTACATGTTGCTAAATTTTAAGTATATTGAAATGCAATGTATGAATGTCCACTCGACTGGATTCCCTATGTAATTTAACCCTTCATTATTGACACAAGCCCAGATGGTCTCTATTATTCTCATGACATATTGGATGAGGCCTTGTTTAATCTTTGGATGAGAATTGATATGTTGATTCCTTAGGGTTTTTGTTGGTCAACTCTGGACAAATCCTAGGTCATAGACCCCACAGTGTTAATAAGGATGCACACAAGTGATCCAATAAATGGTTATGTTGTTGGGACCTAATGGTTTTGTATTGAATGATGAAGGTAGAGAATGAAGTGATATCCATCTTGGGAAGAAATACAAGATTGGTTGACTAAAAGAGAAGATGAGTTTGCATGATTAGAAACTCATTGTCTAATTTCCAACATGGAATGATTGAAGGATATGTATATCTACACAGATATGAATTACACTTTATTTGTTGAATTTCCATGTGTATTGTATGAACGGTTGAAGAAGAATACTACTTTGATTCCCCAAGAACCACTGCTCTAGGGCCATATTACAGTGGATAGGCTGAAGGCATTGAATAATAAGTGGGCTCAAGAAAATAATTCACGGTTTTCTTGGGTGAATGAAGTTTATTTTATCAAGTTTTCTATGGAATACGATGATTCTTTTAGTGAGGTTGAAATAAATTTTGTTGAAGGTCCTCGAAAAAGGTTTCTAGAATAAATCTCTATGTGGATCAAGATGTTGTTTGTGGAGAAAGGTTTGTTGCACATGGAGATTGATAGGATGGCTAAGTAGACTCCCCTAGCAATGGAGGGGGTGAAAATAAGGGGGGAAAGAGAAATAGGGGAGATGGATCCACTAAAGAGGATCTAGAAGATTTTAAGATGAGGTGAGGGAGAGAATGGACCTAGAAGAGGATAGGAGAAAGAGAACCAAAAGATGTGCATGAAGAATTGAGATAAGGAGGAAAGAAAAATATAGGACTAAAAAAAGATAGCAAGGGGTGCAAGATGAGGTATTAGGACCAAAATGAAGAGGAATAAGATCATGCTAGGAGGAAGTGCGGGAGAGATTATTGTGCCAGAGAGGAGCACAAATGAAGATAGGTTGGTGAAGAGGCGCAACACTAGGAATAGGGTATCCAGTGAAGATGCCATAATTAGTGGTAGTATGGGTCGAGAAGACTAATTCTAACCTCCTTGGATATTTCTAGATGCCACAAATTCAAATAAATATGAGGCACAAAGTAGAGGTGTAGAAGTAGGAGAAGATGATGAAGGTCCCCCAAGAGGAGGGAAAGTGGAGTTAGTGATAGTGGATGGTATTGTGTGTCTATAGGTAGGAAACTCTCTGGGTTACCTCACTAGGAATGAGGTAAGAATATGGATATACAGAATATTTTAACCACCCCCCTTGAGGATTCGTAACCAAGAATAAAGAACAACAAAAAATGTGGAGATAGGAGTAGAAGAAAGAGTAGGAGAATAATGGAGAGGAGATATGAGTGTATAAGAAGACAAAGTCAATAATAATTCACAAGGGATATTACCATTACCCAGATCCCCAACACCGAGAAATCAATCAAGAGCACACAAACTTATATTGAGGATGGGGAATCAAGATACAACTCTAAGGCTACCTATGTTCATGGGACAATAAAGGACAATGTAGAGAAACATTGGTTTACGTGTGAGGAAATATGGTCTATGGAAAGGATCACAGATGAGGAATTTAATATTTTGCAACTGGAGACCACTTTCAAGGATAGATCCCTAACATGGTAGATTTAGTACAAGGAAACTATGCCAACAGGACAAATGAGGTCCCTAACAAAAATTAAGAGAGATCTACTTAAGGAGTTCCAAAATCCTAAGTCAAAATATCAATGCATTACATAGATTAAGGAGATCAAGAAGAAATCAAGGGAGACCATATGGGGTTATGACCAACAATTCAATATCTTCTTGGATAGGTTGACATTCCATATTAAGGATGTTTAACATAGATAATGGTTCACTATGGTGTTTCTTCCCCATATATGAGTCCCACTTACCCAATAGAAGGTGATTACTTAGGCAGAGGAATCGAAGATTAAGATGCACCTGGAGGCTACCCCGGGAGAAGGGAAAACATCAGTAGGTTTGGTGCAGGTGCAGTCCCAAATTGACAACCTGATGATGCAATTGTAAGATATGGAAAATGAAAAGGTGGTGCATGAGAATATATGGTGTACAATGTGCCAATCAGAAGGTCATCGTAGGGATGAATATCCTACATTAGGTAATTATATGGAAATGAGTGTGCTAATTTTATTTATAATTGGGACTCAGAAAAAATGGTGTGAGATTTGTAGATAGTGGGGACACATACCACCCCACTACCAAATGTTGGAGAAATATCAAAAGACTCACCATACTCCATTCTATGAATTATGTAAATCCATGGTGCATGATGTGAACAAATGTTGATTCACTTCAATTGATGTAGGACCACATCCATGATGTCTTTTAGGTTCATGAAAAACATAAAGGTGGTGACCTCGGTGGTGATGAATGAGGTAGATATCAAGTAGGTCCTAGAGGAAGATATGGATAAGGTCGAGGACAAGAATATGGAGGAGGTGGAGGAATACCCCCACATATTTTAACCATGGAAAGATAGGCCATGTATCGAAATTTTGTACTACATCATGCACTCTTTGTGGGTATTTTTATATTACTGAGCATTTCATAGAGGATTGTATCAAATTATTGAATAAGTGGGAAAAAATAAGGCACAATGAAACATGGTGACTACAAATCCATGCGAGCATAAAAATAAGGATGAGGAAGCTGATGTGTGGGTGATAACCCTAGGTAGAGTGAATATGGGAATGGAATTAGAGCATGGAGAAATATCAGAACAAATAATGAAGGGGAATGTCAAAAAGGAAATGCAACCCCCTACTAAGTTTGATGTTGCACCATAGAAACAGTTTATATGTGATGCACAGAGAGCCCTAGAGGAAGAAATAGTGCGAGAAGAGATGCATCGCATGACACAAATTTTTCCAGAAGAGGACCAGGTTTCTGAGTGTTGGATTAATGAGAGGGGGGTGAAACAGTAATAGATATTTTTAATTCTTTTAACCACAGTATGTAATTTTTATTTATTTTTATGATCAATATAACATCATCATCCAATAAGTGCAAAGTAAATGAGCCATAACCAATGAAAAATCACACACATGCACAGTACACCAATATTTTTATGGGGAAACCCAATATGGGAGAAAACCATAGAATGATTTTTCTTATATGTATTTAAGAATTACATTCATTGGAAGCACCAACTTCCTTTGTTCTCTAACTGCAACTGGAAGGAGGCTCTGACCCCCTATATTTTTAGGACACATCCTAAGGTAAGCTCCAACTCCCCAATTATTTGGCTACAACCATAAGGAGGCTACAACCCCCAATGTTCTTAGGATACAACTGGAAGGTGGCTACAACCACCTATCCTTGCTTCATCCTACTACCCTGAAATATAAATGAAATGATGAAACCATTGCCACAATGTCACTGTGAGATATACCACTGTAAACCTATACCAACATGTACCAATAGCATACAAAAAACCTATGCCACTAACATGTAACCAAATTGTCTCTGTACTCATATTGTACCAAAAAAACCCAGCAGGTACATGACCTATTTTTGTTGTAGCACACATATGTATGAACAATGTCTCTACTATAGACTATGCATGTACATGAACTTTCTATTCTGCAACTTGCATACGTCTTCTGAAAACTAGGGTTTTCTCTTTCCTGAAAAAGCTCTTACCCTTTTCTACCTTTGTCACATCAACCTGAAACCTGTCACTATGTCCAGAAAATAGTTGTGCCCTATGCATACATCCTCATACAAATCCCTTAACCAAGTGCATCTATATCTATCCATTCATGTGCCATCCAAGTGTGTATAATCATGAACAATTATAATAACCCTCACATGGAATAGGAATCAAACCCTAACTGATATATATCCTCTCAATATATCAACCACTTCACAAATACAAGATCTTAACCATGTACCAAAACAACCCTTAACCATATGCCAAGAAATACAATATATGCCTCAAAACTAACAAGATGTACCAATAATAAATTATTACAACACTATATTTCTGTAGATATGACTTATACAGTAAGTCTCATGCAATCAATAGCCTCTCTAGCGAAAATCCTCAAACCCCCATAACCATTTCTCATGTAGACAAAAAATTCCAATAACTTATAGAAATAAGACATACCTTTTGAACCTGTAGACAGATCTATTGTACCTAATCATTGTAGACCTTCCTGGGAGCTTGCTTTTAGACTATACAGACTTGACATATTCATATTCTCAAGTTTTTGTGGCTTTTCTCACATGTACGATCCTCTTTATACTGAAATATTGCGTACGTACATGCCCTTCTCCACTATAGCCTGCGTACACCTCAAGATCTAGGGTTTGTTCAGTATTTTATGTAATTTGAAAACTTTCGATGTCAACCCTTCGGGCTACCTCAGACTTGCGCAACTTCATATGTATCAATGAGTACCTATAATAAACCTTACACAATAATATATATTCAATGTGATCAATAGGTGCTAATATGAGATCCTTTCTCTCTTATTTATACTTACATGTAGCTTACTCAAGGGGTTACCTTCTAACAAACTTAACCCAATTTCCTTCTTTTAGGGCTAACCCACTTCTAACCACTTGTCCACTTCTAAACCACTCTGCTACAAATAGTAAATTCTCCACTTCTAGTTGCAACTAAATTATTTTTAATTATTTTCTTATTGCAACAACTTAACCCATGATTAACTCCTAGTTTCACCCATTTGACTAGTCAACTTTTTCTAGGAGCTTCTAGAATAATTTGACTTATTTGACCTTCTAGATAACTCATAAGGTTTCTCCAACTTCACAAAGACATAATTATCTAATCGTGAGGAGTTATGTGACATTCCACATATCATCGGAAATGGAATGACATGTACTATCCATCTAGAATAGTTTTACCTACAAATATATTAATCTTCATACCATTATAGATCAATCAAACTGAAGTCCCTTAACCATATTTTCGGGGCTACCAGAATTTTCTAACAGAATTACTTCAAGGGTTGACATCAATGACAACCAACCCAATTAATCAACAATCTCCCCCTTTGGAATTGATGGAAACATTATGATGCAACACTAAATTCATATGTTCATGCTCCCCCCGTGACCACCGCTCCCCCTGGAAACATGCCTCTGTGCTCTCTCTCCAAGAATCTAACTCTCAATATTGCATCTAATGAATCTCTCCCCATTTGACATCAATGGAAAAGGTAACCTCTTTCCGAGGCTACTCATCTATACCGACCGCTTCCAGAAACTGCTGCCCCAACCTGAATTGTCCTCTTTATGGTGCTTCCTTGTGTAAATATAAGACATATAATATAAGCATTCAAAAGAATTCATTTTGGAGTAGAAATTACTCCGAGTCTCCGATGAATATACTCAAAGGATTCCCTTGGAAGCGGTTTTGAGAAGATATATGCAACTTGTTCTTTTGTTCCCACATATTCAACTCTAATGTTCATCTCTGCAACCTTTTCCCATAGAAAGTTATAATTCATTGGTATGTGCTTCGTCTTGGAGTGCATCACTGGATTATTTGAGATACTAATGGTGTTTTTATCATCACAATATATTGGAATGGGCTCATCATACTTAACCTGTATATATGTCATAGTTTGTTTCATCCATAGAACCTGTGTACAACATGTTGATGTTGTAGTATACTGTGTTTCGACTATAGACAATGATATTGATGATTGTCTCTTTCTTAGCCAAGATACCAAACACTCACCCAAGTGGAATGCTACTCTGTTAGTGCTTCATCGGTCATCAATGCAACCTTCCCAATCTGCATCTATGTAGGAAATAGGTGATAGATCATTTCCTTTTGGATACCATAATCCAAAATCTTATGTACCCTTTAGATATCTGAAAATACTCTTCACTACTAGAACATATGATTCCTTTGGTGGTACTTGAAATCGTTCCACCTTTCCAACTGCCTGAATTACATCTGGTCTAGATTTTCTCACATAAAGAAAGCTTCCAATCATTGACTTGTATTGGCTCTGATCTATAGATTTTGAATCATCATCTTTACTCATCTTGCAACTGGTTTTCATAGGAGTATTAACTGGTGTGCAATCTTCCATTTAGAACCTCTTTAGCATTTCTCTGATATGCTTAGCTTGAGAAATAAAAATTCCTTGGTTTCTTTGACATATCTGAAGACCCAGAAAGAAGAATAGTTCTCCAAGTAATGAAAGTTCAAAATCATTTTTCATATCCTTTACAAATTTCTGTCTTAAACTAACATTGTCACTTCCACAAATAATATCATCAACATAAACTTCAATTAATAAAATGTTATCTTGAGTTACCTTGATGTAGAGGTTGTTGTCTACATTTCTTTTTCTGAACCCTTCTTGTTGTAGATATCTGTCCATTCTAGAATATTGTGCTCTGGGAGCCTATTTTAGACCATACAAGGCCTTCTTCAACCTGCACACATAATATTTGTTCTATGATATCTTAAATCCTTATGGTTTCTAAATGTAGACTTGTTCTTCAATTTCCCCATTCAGAAAGGATGATTTCACATCCATCTAATACACTTTAATAATATTGGAGCATGCATAAGCTAGGATTAATCTGATTGCTTCCATTATAGCAACTAAGTAAAACATCTCTTCAAAGTCGATACCTTCAACTTGTTCGTATCCTTTACAAAAAATCTATCTTTGTTCCTAGTACCTGTCCATCTTCATTCAATTTATTTTTGAAGACCCACTTTGTGTTGATCACATTCTTGTACCTTGGTCTTGGAACTAATTCCCAAGTGTCATTCTTCTCTATTTGATCCAACTCTTAATTCATGTCCTTTTTCCATAATCCATCCTTGTTGGCTTCTTCAAAATTGTTTGGTTCAATAGAATATAAGAGTGTTAGGTGCAGTTGTTTTGGTGAATGAATTATTCTTCTAGTCTCAATTCCTACATATTTGTCCTGATAATCTGATATGAAGGATGATTCTTCTGTATTTGTTTGCTAGGTGTATTTAGAGGTACTTTTTTTACTTTATCTTCTACTTCTATATGATCTTCTTCATATTCACCTTCTGTTGCTTCTTCATCCTTTGCTTCTTCTTCGTAAACTTGTTCCACTGATTTTTTTCTTCTTCCTTTAATTTTCATCCACTTGTTTCATCAACCGTTACATTGATGCTTTTCACAACTTTGTTGAGCCTTAGATTATAACACTTGTATGCTTTCCTTATACTTGAGTAACCAACAAGTATGCCTTTGTCAGCACGAGAATCAAACTTTCTCATTCTGCCATCTCTTTTGATGTAGAATTTTATTTCAAAAACTCTGAAGTGATTCACATTTGTTGGTCTTCCTTTCCATAGCTTGTAGGGAGTTTTTTCACCATTATTTTTGATCATTACTCTATTTTGAATGTGAATTGTTGTATGCATTGCATGTGTCCAAAAAACACCTATCAACTTATAATCAATTAACATTGTTTGACCCATTTCCTGTACTGTCATGTTCTTGCTTTCAACAACTCCATTATGTTGAGGTGTCCTAGCGACGAAGAATTGCCCTTTTATTCCATGATTTATGCAGAAATCCATAAATTCCTTTGAAGTAAACTCTCCTCCATTGTCTGATCTCAAACATTTGATTTTTTAATCCATTTCATTTTCAACCATTTCCTTGTATATCTTGAAGTTTTCAAATTCTTATGATTTCTTCCTGAGAAAACATACTGCAATCATTCTTGTATAATAATCAACCAATAACATAAAGTATTTCTCACATTTTAAACCTTTTGTTCTAGTTGGTCCAACTAGATCAGTATGCACAATTTCCAGTGGTCTTGTTGTGGAGTATTCCTTTGATTTGAACTTGGTTTTTGTTTCCTTTCCTTGTTGACAATACTTTCATAATGTGTTTGTTGGCTTCATGATCTAGGGAATTTATATGACTACTTCCTTTTTTATGAATTTGACGAGGTTATTGAATTTTATGTGACCCATTCTTCGGTGCCATAAACAAACTTCATATTCCTTTCCTAAACAACACTTTTCATTATCAAATTCACTTAGTACATATATGTTTCTTGAATTTCTTATAGTTGTTGCAATCAATTGTCCTAATCCTACTTTTATCATTTCACACTTTTGTGAATCAAACATAAGTTTGTGACCTGGGTAACACATTTGACTTACACTTGAAGATTATATTTCATATCTTACACTAGTATAAATTTTTCTTCCTTTGTATTCTTGTTTCCAATTCTAACTATGCCTTTTCTAATGATTCTAGTTGAGTCGTCATCATTTCCAAAGGAGATCGATCCATATCTTTCCTTTCTCAATGTAATAAACCTATCTTCATCCCCTATCATGTGGTTTGAGCAACCACCGTCAACATACCAACCATGTTTCTTGTGTTTAGCTTGTAGAGAAAGTGTGCATTCTTCATTGTTAAACTAATTATGCTTTCTTATCCATATTATCTGTTGAGGTTCATGTCTTTGACTATTGTTATTTTGTTGTGATTCTCTAGGAGGGACTGACATTCTACAATATTTGGCCATGTATCCAATTCTTTTGCACTTGTAGTATTCCACTTTAGTGCTCAATGATTCAAACATGTTTTATCTTCTTCTCTCTATTTCACTAGGCCTTTTTGGATAACCATTTTGTGCATGAATTTCAAAGTTGTTTATGTACCTACTATTAGCTCCGCAATTTACAGCTTTTTGTCCAAAATTATTACATGCATAACATAAACTAGAAAAGATAGTTTGATACCTGAGAGTTGAAGATCTTCTTAAGGGAGTTACTCTTCTAAATACTTCTTCCTCCCGAGGCCTCCTTGTTTCTGACTATTGTTGATTCTAAAATATGAATCTTCTAGGTGGAGGAGTGTCCCTGTGATCTTCTCTGTAAAACTTCTTGTCTCCTCTAACTGTCACTGCATAGCTTCTTGGTTTTGTTTCTCGATCTATGTTTTTGTAGATTGAGCATCTTTTTCTCTCATTGTATCCTATACTAGACTTGTCATGATGTGGCCTCTAACTGTTGATAATATTTTCCAAAACCTTTGAGTTGTTCTACATGTTTTTTTGTTGAAGGTCTTTTCTCAATGTAACAATCTCTGCTTCCAAATTTCCAATGATCCTATCATTTTCTTCCAAATATTCTTTAAGTGAATCTTCGATTATTTTTTCTTCTTCAACTTGAATTTTTAGATTAGATATCATCTGCTCCAATTATTCAGAGTTGGGATTTTGTGTTTCCTCTTTTATTTTTAGTTATTCCTGTAGTGATTTGTTTTTCTTATTTTCCCTTTTTATAATATCTATGGCACTCAAAAATTGTTCTTTGTAGTCAACTTTTGCCTCTTCATACTCATCTTCTATGTATTCCTTATCGGATTTTTCTATTTCCATGAATAGAACTCTTTATGTCTCACTTTAACTGACTTCGTCTTCATCTGATGAGGAGCCATCTTCTTTGGTGTAGAAAATTTTCTTGAAGAATTTATTTTTGGTTCTTTTTCCTTTATATGTTTGTTTGTTATTTGAATCATATTCTTGATTTATTTTCTTTTTCTTGTGAGGACACTTGCTAGAAAAATGACCAATACCATCACAATTAAAACAAATCAATGGAAGCTTACCTCTATATCTGTTGTCAGTGCCCTTTTTCAGTCTTCGGACAAAGTTGGATACTTCTTCATCGTTTTTTGAGATGTCACAGTTGTTGCTATCTTCTTTTTCCTTTTTATTTCCCTTTTTCTTTGACTTCTTGGATGCTTTGAATGTTGTTTCATTTATACCTAGATTCTCCTATTCAGTTCTCATTTCATAGGCTGTGAAAATTCCATTTAGTTCATCCATGCTTATTGAGTCTAGATGTTCTCTTTCTTCTAGTGTTGATATCTTAGGATCAAATCTCATTGGAAGAGATATTAGTACCTTTTGAACAATTATAGATTCATCAATTTCTTCTCTCAATCATATGATTGCATTCATTGTTTCAATAACTCATAAGAAGTAATCTACAATATTCTCATCTTCCTTCGTCTTTATTTGTTCAAATCAACCTCTATAAGTTTGAATATTTATTTCCGCGACTTTTGAATCTCCTTCATAAATATTATGAAGTTTTTCCCAAATCTCTTTAGTGGAGCTGCAATGCATAACTTTGACATATACTGAATCACAAATACCATTATGTTATAACCCTAATTTTCACCAGACATGCTTACCTGACATCAGGCCATCTCAGATTCCTTCTTTTCCAAAACACTACTAAACAACTCTTCTTAAAAACCCCTTTTATAAAGGCCCACGTGCCCTACTCAATCACTACACACGTGTACACATTAATTGACCCAAGACAACTCATGTGTACCTACAAAAGCATTAAAAAAGGAAAGTTGTTGACATAACACACATCTTTGGGTAAGTTAACTAAACCTTTCGGCCATGCATGATCAATCATTCGACCAAATACCTAGCTCCTTCTAAACTATAAAAGAAGGGGTAGGGGTCCCATTTGAAAAGAGGAAAATCATAGTAAATAAACTATACCTGATTGAGCATTTCTTGTGTCCCAACATTTAGCCATCCTTGTGCAAAGAGAAGTATAGAGAAAATCAATTGGAAGACAGTGGAAGAAGATCCCGGGACCAGGATCGAGGAGCAGTAGTCGACTTTATCATTGTAAGGTATCATTGTGAAGTTAATAAAAGAATTGATTTTCTCGTCCCACCATATGAGATTGTAATTATTTGAATATTGATTGTATGATTGATTAAATATCTAACCCATTAGTTCATAGATCAAATGAATGTGGAGTTCTTTGCTTGTCTTTTGTGAATGCAGGTCAGCATTGGGAGGAGAGTTGTAGTCAAAGAACGACCAAGTGTGAAAAGGGATCGACATAAAATGCAAAAAATAACGTACGTCGACTTAATCTCTTGAGCCTTGTAGTTACATATGAGTGGTGGGGGTTTAGGCATGGGATGATGGTAAGAACTAAGAATCTTTAGGTCATTTCTGCATGCATGATAAAAAACCTTTGTGCTAGTCCATAGGAGGGATTTCCCACCCACAACACATTCAGAAGTGCATTTGTGGTTTTTTTGAAATATTTAGACTAAGTTTTCTTCCATTGTCATTTGTTGGTGGAAATTTTGGTTCTTTATATCCATCGACAACTAATTTCCAATCTTAAATCCATGTGGTTGTATATATGTTTTCATCCTTCTTCTACAGAATGAATAGTTATGTCCATCAAACTGTGGTATTCCATTTTTATACATATTGTTTCTCTCCATGATCTACCTTTCAGTGGTTAAACTAATTTATGAAGGAACCTTGCTTTTATATTAATTGTTGGATTACTGAAAGGGGGGGGGGGGGGGG
>ML782891.1:723817-778617 GCA_009831015.1 Picea engelmannii | reverse complement strand
TATTGAGTCTAGATGTTCTCTTTCTTCTAGTGTTGATATCTTAGGATCAAATCTCATTGGAAGAGATATTAGTACCTTTTGAACAATTATAGATTCATCAATTTCTTCTCTCAATCATATGATTGCATTCATTGTTTCAATAAATCATAAGAAGTAATCTACAATATTCTCATCTTCCTTCGTCTTTATTTGTTCAAATCAACCTCTATAAGTTTGAATATTTATTTTCGTGACTTTTGAATCTCCTTCATAAATATTATGAAGTTTTTCCCAAATCTCTTTAGTGGAGCTGCAATGCATAACTTTCACATATACTGAATCACAAATACCATTATGTTATAACCCTAATTTTCACCAGACATGCTTACCTGACATTAGGCCATCTCAGATTCCTTCTTTTCCAAAACACTACTAAACAACTCTTCTTAAAAACCCCTTTTATAAAGGCCCACGTGCCCTGCTCCATCACTACACACGTGTACATGCTAATTGACCCAAGACAACCTGCGTGTACCTACAAAAGCATGAAAAAAGGAAAGTTGTTGACAGAACACACAACTTTGGGTAAGTTAACTAAACCTTTCGGCCATGCATGATCAGTCATTCGACCAAATACCTAGCTCCTTCTAAACTATAAAACAAGGGGTAGGGGTCCCATTTGAAAAGAGGAAAATCATAGTAAATAAACTATACTCGATTGAGCATTTCTTGTGTCCCAACATTTAGCCATCCTTGTGCAAAGAGAAGTATAGGGAAAATCAATTGGAAGAGAGTGGAAGAAGAGACTAAGACCAGGATCGAGGAGCAGAAGTCGACTTTATCATTGTAAGGTATCATTGTGAAGTTAATAAAAGAATTGATTTTCCCGCCCCACCATATGAGATTGTCATTATTTGAATATTGATTGTATGATTGATTAAATCTCTAACCCATTAGGTCATAGATCAAATGAATGTGGAGTTCTTTGCTTGTCTTTTATGAATGCAGGTCAACATTGGGAGGAGAGTTTTAGTCAAAGAATGACCAAGTGTGAAAAGGGATCGACATAAAACGCGAAAAATAAGGTACGTCGACTTAATCTCTTGAGCCTTGTAGTTACATATGAGTGGTGGGGGTTTAGGAATGGGATGATGGTAAGAACTAAGAATCTTTAGGTCATTTATGCATGCATGATAAAAACCCTTTGTGCTAGTCCATAGGAGGGATTTCCCACCCACAACACATTCAGAAGTGCATTTGTGGTTTTTTTGAAATATTTAGACTAAGTTTTCTTCCATTGTCATTTGTTGGTGGAAATTTCAGTTCTTTATATCCATCGACAACTAATTTCCAATCTTAAATCCATGTGGTTGTATATATATTTTCATCCTTCTTCTACAGAATGAATAGTTATGTCCATCAAACTGTGGTATTTCATTTTTATACATATTGTTTCTCTCCATGATCTACCTTTCAGTGGTTAAACTAATTTATGAAGGAACCTTGCTCTGATATTAATTGTTGGATTACTAAGAGGGGGGGGGGGTGGTGAATCAATAATAGATATTTTTAATCCTTTTAACCACAATATGTAAGTGTTATTAATATTTATGATCAATATAACATTTTCATCCAATAAGTACAAAGTAAATAATCCATAAGCAATGAACAATCACACACATTCACAGTACACCATTAATTTTACGTGGAAACCCAATGTGGGAGAAAACCACAAAATATTTTTTCTTATATGTCTTTAATAATTACATTTATTGGAAGCACCAACTTCCTTTGTTCTCCATCTGCAACTGGAAGGAGGCTCCGACCCCCTATATTTCCAGGCTACAACCCATGGGAAGCTCCAACTCCCCAATTCTCTAGATACAACCACCTATGTTGTCTGGATACAACTAGAAGGTGGATAAAACCACCTATCCTTTCCCCGTCCTACCACCCTGAAATATAAATGAAATGATGAAACCACTGCCACATTGTCACTATGAGATATACCACTGTAAACCTATACCAACTTGTACCAACAACTTGTAACCAACCTGTGTCATTGAGTTGTAACCAACATGTACATGTACTTATCATGTACCAAAAAAACCCAATAGGTATGTGACATGTATGTGTTGCAACACGCCTATGTATGTGTCATGTTTCTACTGCAGCCTGTGTATGTATGAGGCCTTTCTATACTACAACCTGCATATGTCTTTTGAAAACTAGGGTTTTCTCTTTCCTAAGAAAACTCTGACCCTTTGTTTCCTCTGTCACGTCAACTTGCAACCTATCACTATGTCTATACTGTAGTTGTGTCTTATGCATACATCCTCATACAAATCCCTTAACCAAGTGCATCTATATCTCTCTAGTAATGTGACATCCAAGTGTGTATAATCATGAACAATTATAATAACCATCACATGGACTGGGTATCAAACCCTAACTGATATACATCCTTTCAATACATCAACCACTTCACAAATACAATCTCTCAACCATGTACCACAAAAAACCTCAACCATATGCCAAGAACTACAAGATATGCTTCAACAAAAAGAAGACGTACAATTAATAAATTATACCAGCACTGTAGTTCTATAGATCTGAATTATACAGTAAGTCTCATGTAGCCAATAGTGTTGTAACCCTAAATTTCATGATACATGCATACCTAGCATCAGGCCCTCTTACTTGTTATTTTTTCCAAGCCATCACTGAGCATCTCTTCTTAAAAACACTATTTTTGAAGATGTACGTGCCCTGCACCATTACTTCCCGCGTACACACGATTGTTGCACAACTACAGTTGGTGTACATACACTAGTTGCACCATTACAACCTGCGTATACCCACAAAAGTTGCAAAAATTAAAAATTTGAAAGGAATTCGTTGAGATTACGGGCTACTGGGTAGTTTTCCAACTGTCCCGCCACCTATAGCCCGTCACCCAACCGAATAACCATCCTTTTGTCATATAAAAGGAGGTGTTTGGGTCTCATTCCAAACATAAGCATAAGAACAATGAAACTATGTCCATTTCACATCCCCTCCTTGCCCTGAGAATTGCAGCCACCTTGTGAGATTTCATCATAATTTTCCATTCTAACCCTTTTTCCTCAATCATAAGCCTATTCCATTTCCTTAGAATAAGTGTGAGAGGATAAAGATATGTGGAAGCACAGTTGGATATTGGTGAAGAGGATCCTGGACAAGCTTCGAGGAGCAGTCGTCGATCTCGTTGTAAGTAAACTTTGTGATATCAATAAGAGGAATACTTTTTCTGTACCAAAATATGATGTGTCAAATATCTATGTTTGATTTATGTTTTATATTAACATATAACCCATGATTCATATATGAGATGCATGTTTGTGGTTCCATGTTGATCTTTTTGTGAATGAAGGCCTACCTTGGGAGGATGCTTGTATTTAGCAGAGCAATCAAACACAAAAGGATCGACACTTGATGTGGAGTTAAAGGTAGTGTTACCAAATCTTTTCACTTTGTATTCCATGCATGAATGTGGGGTATATTTAGGGTGGTTATAAAAACTAGGAGACTTTTAGATGGTTAGATATGCCTACATGTTGAACACTAGTGTATTCCATAGGGGGGTTTTCCCACTGTAGCAGAACTGATGACCATACTGGGAAACCTCTAGGGTTTTAGGTGGTTATATGGGTGTTTTAATTGGTTTGATTACCTTTTTTGAGTTTCTGTAAGTTGTTGAGTCTTTAAGGGATTATAGTCTACAATACTAGTACTCCCCACCTTGTCAATCTAACTGTTAGTTTTATTTTTAGAGATTTTATAGAGGTGTACACGGCCTGCAGTGAGTCTGCACACGTACATATGCACCCTACCTTTAGACAGCCCGTGTACGTACCCAGGTTGCTTAAGCACCAGAAGTGTGCCTTTGTCAGGAAACATTTTTCTTAAGAAGGGGCAGTCAACCTCTTCCTTGATTGAAGTCATACTTCTCAAGGGTTTCTTGATTTAGTACTGGTCTTTATAGTTATAGTCCTTAGCCTGGGTTTGACATCAATTTTCTTATTCTTTTAAAAGATTTCTTGTGTTTTCTTTGAAAGGGTTTTAGACGAGTCCGTGAGTCTTTTCTGATCAGCCTGTTAGGTATCGTCGGTGACTCTCTGTGATCCACAGTGGACCAAAAGTCAGTTTTTCTTCTTGTCTTGTCTTCACTTTTTACCCTTTTGCTTTCTTTAAAGAAAAAGAAAAAGAATTTATTTTCAAGTTTCTTAATTGAAGCATAAACAAAAAAAAAATAGAAAACATTTTTATTCCTTTGTTTGGTTAAGTAGTTGGGTTGATTATTTTTCTTGTTAGGAGAAAGAGTTCTTTTCTTTAATTTCTTTATTGAATGCTTAGAACACTAAGTAGCTCGTAGTCAAGCGAAATCTGGTTTTGGGTTTTTCCTTTAAAAGATCTTAGAAAAAGTAATGAAAAGTTGGTTAAAGAGTTAAAATTGAAAATCTTTATTTGTAAAAAAGAAGTGATTTTGCTTTCAGTTTCATTTATTGTTCTTCTCTTTCATCTCTCAAAACACACCACTAGTTTCATTGTCGCTTCCTTGACTTAAAACAAGCCAGTTAAAATTAATGCTAATTTAAAATTTACTAGACTTTATGTTTGTAGGGTCCATCAACTAGTCTAGGCTAGAGCCTTGATTTAGGTTGGAGAGGAAACTCTTCAAGGCTTAAAAAAAACCATTAGAGTCAGTGCTAGGGAGTGTAAAAATTCCAGTAAATGTGAAATTTATCTGGGACCCCCCTCTAACACAGGGGCTAAAGACAAGGTCATGTGCGGAAAGGTAGTTGATATAACCCCTCCAAAGCTGGACCAAGCATAGTGGGGAACGCATATAGAGGACTTGTCTTGGGATTTTTTCAGTTGTATTTTCCACGGAGCTTCGTGGATCTCGAATCCGTTCGAGGTCCTCAGTTTTCTTATGGACCACTTTTTTTCGATATCCTCGATATTTTTCTGGCTTGATACCCTGCTCATTGTGGTCCACCCGACTGTCGACTGTACCTGCCTGGTGACTGTTCGCGTGCTCGCAACCTAGTTACATTGTTTTTAGGGACTTACATAGGTGACTGTGGGGGTATACCATGATACCTAGGGCAGACGTTGGGCCACTCTTTATAGAGAATACTTGGAGGGTTCTTCCATGTTCGATTTGCACTTGCACTGGTAAGTTGCTCTAGTGTTGGTTGGTGCAACTGTTCTTCCAACTAGTTAGTGGTTTGCCTGCTTTATCTCATAGGAACTTTTCTAGTGTGTGCTTGGTCTTCAATGTTAGAAAAATCCTTACTGTTTCATTGATATTCTCACACAGTGGAATATCCTACCACCAGTTAATTTGGAGTCACCATCGCCACCATTATAGTGAATACTTGACCAAAAAGGGTCATTTGAGGCGATCGGGTTGTAGGAAACTGTATTTGATCTAGCTCCGAGAGGAGAACACTCGTATCTGGAGGAACTGAATATTTCTGACCTTGGAGAGGAATCTCTCGGTCCATATAAGCCTATGATCACTAACTTGTTGACACCACTTTTGATACAGATTCCCCCCCCAAGGGTAGCACATCACAAGGGTCAGATAGTCCTCCAAGTAGAGATGGAAGAAAATGTTGCTAATTCGTCAAGGAGTCCTCACACTCCCTTTATGGCTGCCACTATTGGGGGTGTTCCGCCTCCTAACTCACCTCCGCAGGTCCAGAACACTATGGTCTCGACCGTCTCTACTTCGAGCAGTGCTCTGATTCCGTTTATGGCAGGGATCACTGCATCATTCACACAGAGTGCGATGAGTCCTTCATTTTCATACGGGATGCCCGTCTTTGATACGAAATCGGTCCTCACGTACTCCACCCTATAGACCATGGTTTTGGGGGCAAGGAGCTCAAATGCTCCTCTGCAAGGGTCTATGGATGGCACCTCATCCCCCTATAATGCTTTCCCTTATGATGGGGGTCATATACGTCCTTCATCCCCCTCGCTTAGTGGTGATTCTCAATAGCCTATTTGATCGAACATGAACTACAGCTTGTTCGGATCAGGTAGTCAAGGACCTTCTTCCTACACCACGACGGTGGGTTCAATGTCATTCTCTTTGTTCATCGCATTTGGAAACAATTCATTCTCATCAGTTGTCGTCTCAGCCAGGGGTAACCTTGGTTTTGGACCACAAAATCCTGTGCAGAGTACTATTCCTACACAGGGGGAAAACACAGGAGTCACCTCCTCATAGGGACTTTGGAATCTGTGGCAATGATTAGTTCCCTTGTCAGGGATGCCAATCAGGGGAAAACCCTTCCATGGTCAATGGAACCTCATGCAAGGATTAGTACCTATGCTCATCGAATCGGTAGGGGGGAACCCTTTCTAGAACCATTGGAACAGAGTGTCAAGAGAAATCCATTCCCAACCCTCAACGTCCAACTATGGGAGTCAGTCGATGACGTCTCAATAAGAGAAGTATCTAAATGTTGGCCAAGGCCATGGTTTTTACCAGAACCCTGGTCAACAGCCTAACTTTTCCTAGCAACCTGGTGCCAGCCAAATTCCAGGCTCCTTCCCTCCTGTACATAGTCAACAGACTAAACTACAATTTCTGGTGACTTTGCATTTTCTAGACTTCTCAAGGTTGTTAAATAATCCAATCTCTCATGGTCTGTGTTGGCCTCCAATGCCTACCAAGTTTCCGTCGGACATTCCAAATTTCGAAGGTAAGCCTAACGAATATCCAGGCGATCATGTGACCATGTTTCATCTATGGTGCTCGTCAAAATCTCTGAGAGACGACTATGTTCAATTGCGTCTATTTCAACACACTCTTATCGGGAGTGTCATGAAATGGTACATCGAAGTCGACTGCTCAAGATACTCTTGCTTTAGCGAATTGGCAATGGTTTTTCTCAACCATTTCCAACTACATGTGAGATATGATGTCGACACTGAATTGTTGGCCAACTTCGAGCAGATGAAGGATGATCATATCTCCAGTCACATCTAAGAGTGGCAACGTTGAAAGAGTTTGATAAAAGTACCAGTTCCACCAACATTCCTGTTGGAGTGGTTCCTTAAGTATTTATCCAAGTTATCCAAGGATGTTGCAACGTCAGAGATCTTTTCCGAGGAAGAGGTGGTAATGAGAGCTCAACAACTCGAACTGATATACTCTCAGTCTGGTTTAATTTATGAGGTTTTTCCAGATGCACCACGGTCTATCCTTGACAAGACCAGACACAATTTTGGACCACATGTCGATGACATAGTTGCTTCATCACAAGAAAATCCCACTGATCAGTTGTCGAATCAATTACAACAATTGTCGATACAGGAGATAGCGGCTATTGGGCACTTTAATTGTCTAATTGAATGGAAAATCAAAGTGTTCAATATAAATTTTCAACCCAGGGAAGTCTTTTATTTCAAGATAATTATGCACAGTCTATGCTAGATTATGAAAGCATCTCTAATCTAATTGTAGTAGGGAAGTTATTTTTAACAAATCAAACAAACATTATCGCCAACACAATTGTGTTGATACAGCTGGAGTGCTACAGACTTAAAATCATAATTGCAATCTAAACTGATAAATCTACAAAAACCATGAATTGCCTACCTTAATCTAACTTTCTAATTTACTTTTGCAGGAAGAAATTCTATACTATTGCTGAAGGGAAATCAACTTATTGCAAGAAGCTACTTCACACTTTTAATTCTCCAAAACAACATTTTATCCTAATGCAGAAAAAGGAAAAATAGTTCTCCAGCCATGTTCAACAACTAACTTCTAATTCTCATGAGACAAGTTTATGTGCATTTACCAAGAAGGAACTAAACTGTAACAACAGTTGTATTCAGAAATATCTAATAATTTAACCCTTTGCAATAAAAATGACTAAATCTAGAATTCAAAATAATGGGGAATCGGTGAGGAAGGTGGGCCCTTTCCTTCTCACTAAATCCACTCAAATAGATAGGTTACAGTCTGCTAAAGAAATTCAATCCACTTCTTCATTTAATTGCCAAAAATATGTTTGTGTACAATAATCACTACTTTCTTCAGTTCAAGGAAAAAGACTAACAACCCTTTGCATTACAAAATCTCTATTATTTAAAGTCAAAGTCGTTCAGTGTTCAAAAACAAAATAGTCTTCAGAATCCCCGATTCTACGAATGTTCGTTAGATATCATTAATACAAAATATTGAATTCTCCTTCATCAACATCATGAGCCAGCATTCTAATCAGCAGGTGTTGTAGCAGTCGTATCACAACAGGACTAGTGGTGTATGTTGTAACAGCTTCCGAGATTAATAGGCTTCTGTCATAGCAGTTGTGTAACAACTTCCAGGATTGATGGGCATCCGTTGCAGAAGTCCTGTAACAGCTTCCAGGAATTGTGCATAGCTGTGACAGTAGCGAGTTTCTTGAAGTGGGTTGTTCTAACACTTTGATAATTATTTAAATTATTTCATCGGTAAAATATGTGAACGTTATCAATCAAACATGATAAGTAAATGAAAACATAAAAGCAAGATGAATAGTTCGTACCTTGGGAAAAAGGGTCTTGGTGCTCATTATAATAGTCATTTAGCTTAGGAATGAGAAGGTTGAATGATCAAAAGGTGTAGTGAAAAAGGGACATTTCAAGGTCCTAACATACCCCCCAGCTGAAGACATTTCATTTCCTCATGCAAAACACATTCAAACCTTATTTTGTAGCTGAAGTAGATCAGTATCTCCTCCAGTGCAAAATTATGAAGAGAAATGTCTAAGTGCCAGTGATGAAGAATGTTGTGTCAAAAAGAAAATCTATTGAGTCAACAATCTGTTTGGGTTTCTTTATGCTTGAGAACAGGATCAATTTGAGTTTCTTGAGTAACAACTCGTGAAGAAAAAAGTGGTTCTTGTTTTCAAGCTTCTGGTATACCAGGAGCTGATTTATGATGATGAGATCTCCTTTGTTTTACTGATTTTTGTGTAGCAGGAAGTCCATGTTCAGTCTTGATTGATACATTTGTTGGTCCTGTAGCAACCAGAACTTTGACTACCTCATATCCTGCCTCATAGTAAATGTTGCCACACTTAAAACACATTAGTTCTTTGTTTCTTCCCAAAACATCTTTTGTTAGTGCTAGGATGTCCATGGTTATCCCTTCTGGATTCTTTTGTCGGGTAGTTGCTACCTCTTGTTTCAGGGTTTTTAATTTGGACTTGAGGTTAGCATTCTTTTTTATTAGTGCAATGATCCTGGAATTTTTTGTATTCTTGATCTTTTTCTCTATTTGGGAAAACAATTGGGCAAGTGGTACATCCTCAGCATGTTGTGGAGCTGATTCTTGTGTAACAGTTGTGTCCGTCAGGATAGATTCTTGTGGATCAGTCTCGACATGGATAGTTGGTGCTTGTGGAACATCTGTGCCTGTCAGGACTGGTACTTGTGGAGAAGTCTCGACATTGTCGGTTGGTTCCAATATTACTAGCTCTAGTAGGAAAATCTTTTGTGGAGCAATTGGTTCTGGTGTAACAGTTGTATCTGTCAGGACTGGTTCTTGTGGATCAATCTCGACGTGGACAGTTGATTCTTGTGGAACTGTCCTTGCATCAACCATAGGGAATAGTGGAAGAAGAATAGGAATGGCCTGCTCCATATCTTGTCTTCCAATTGCAGCTTCGACAGACTTGGTGGACCTGGTTTTTCTCCTGGGTAAAGTAGAAATGAAAGTAGTGGTTTTCTTCTTTGTTGCTGGAGGAGGAACAAGGTGTTCTTCCTCAAGAACACAAGGAGGATATTATGGTATACTGGGGTCTATGATGATCTAGATATCTTCAATATACATGGGATGTGCAGAATCATCAGGTAGCACCGATGATTCTACTGCAAATTGAGTACATTCATTTTGAAAGGAGAAGATAGTTTCCTACAGTTTTGGGCATAAGGTAAAACCTAGTATTCGTACCCCTATAGAATTCTCTGTCATAGAAGCCAAAGGGTTATGATTTGATGTTGATCCAATTTGATCAATGGATCTCTGAGGTTTTCCTTTGAATGGACATTTCCTTTTCTGCGAAGATGCACAGGTAATGTTAGTAGGTGCTTGATCGGCTATAGTAGTAATAGGAGAATCCTGTGTGATTGCAGCAATAATAGGAGGTGTTTGTGTGATAGTTGGTGCCAAAGCAGAGGGGGTAAGCGGTCTTGATGTTATAGGGGACCGTGTTATCCTTGTTTTCTTTTTAGGTGATGCAGAGGTAAGAGCAGGGGTTTTCTTGTCAGAGGCAGGGGGTAGGATTTCAATAATCGGTGTATCAGCCAAGTGTTGTGATTGTGGTCAAGCGGTTGGCTCTTCATCTATTTTTTTTTTCACAGCTACAAGCTGTTGTAATGAAAAGTTGTTGAGGCTTGTCTGTCTAGTGTCAGGGTGGCTTCGGGTTATACAATTGATTTTCTGAGTCGACTTATGGACAACGATAGTAGGGGTTTGGACTGTTGTTGCAGCCGAGGGTAGAGGCTCTAGAAGAGGTCCATGGGTTTCATTGTCAAGGATAGGTACAATTCATTCTGGATTTACAGACTGTGGCTGGTCTATTGCAGCAGGTGATGGGTTATTGGAAATAACCATACCTCTGCGAATTAATAGGCCGATGAGTCTATGATTCGAAACGCAGTTCTTGGGGCTCTTGGATTTTTTTACAAAATAGACCATGTTATGCAATGAATGTAGGAGAAAGTAAGGAATGTTTATCAATTTCTGATATCGCATATGTGATAATAAGATGAAATCAGAAAAATAAACAACTTGGTATCAGCCTTCACAGGTAATGTACCTTTTTATAAATTCAGTAACTTTCCCCCATGGCTCTGGTAAGGAATTGACGTCTACACCTCCGCCTTTGATATGAAATAGTTCAGTGTTGACGAGGAACCCCTTCTGTGGATATAGGAGATTTGTTTTTCTGTTAAACCATCGGTCTCCTATTTTTGGCAACCCTATTACAGCAGCAATGCTTGCTTCTGTTACTGGAATCCTTACCCCATTCACTATTGAATACCCTTTAGTAAGATTTTGACTAAAATCCAATACCTCGTCCTCACTAAACTCTTTCAACTTCATAAAATATGATATCCAACCAGCCTGAAGAAATATTTGGTAGGCCTCTTGGTGTAGCAGCAAACTATCCAGAGTTGCGCGTTCATGTCTCACAGTTGATCCTGACATGATGTTTCTTGAGAGTCACAGGCACGTAGGAGGAGAAACTATCACCTAAATCAGAGATGCAATAGGCTCGAACGTGGTTTGCAGAGAGAATACATTTTCTTAGTTAAAATAAGTGTGGGTGGAAAGGTGGTGGAGGTGTGTATAAAGTTTGGAATGAACGACTAAATTTACGTCCCCACCCCCCCGCCAACTAAGCAGATTGGCTCCAGGTGTAATCGGTTAGTAAATAGGAAATCGTTCTTTTTATATCTTCATTACTTTAACATGTAGGATCAATCACGTACCTCAAATATTACCGCACATAACAACCTATTGGAGTAACCGCACAATCCAATTGTTTTCGGAATGGCGCGTAATAACTGGCATGATGAAGGATCGTGAGAGAAATGACATCTTTTGCAGATACGTAGTCCTTACTGTAGTGAGCCAACTGGATATCGTTGAATGTGAAGTCACATCATAATGAAGCAACAATTTCAGATAGAAAGCATCAGTTTTGTCTAATTAGTGGTGTTGTTGCACGAAAGATTGGAGGGCTGGAGCCACAGCATCGACAAAAAGAAAGAGTGAAGTGGCAAGAAAGAACAACAATAATTAGTGTATCAACAGGTTCTTTTTCAAAAATGTCAGAGGTAGGTGTAACAACGTTGATATCGACCAATTTATCGGAAGAAGGTGTAACAACATTGAAATCCATCAATTCATCGGAAAAAGGTGTAGCAGCATTAAAATCGACCAATTCATTGGAAAAAGGTGTAACAACATTGAAATCGGTCAATTCATCGGAAAAAGGTGTAGCAGCATTGAAATCGGCCAATTCATCGAAAAAACATGTAGCAGCATTGAAATTGGCCAATTCATCGAAAAAAGGTGTAACAACATTGAAATCAGTCAAACGCTACCTTACTTCGATTCTAGGAAGTTTTTCAACTTCCATGAACTCAACGTTTCCTTCTGTTCATCAATCTACCTGCACACACGTGATTTCCTGATACCTTTCAAGGCTTTATTAGCATAGTAAATAAAATAGAAAAATTTCAACTAAAAAACAGAGAAATGCAAATTTTGATGAGATTATTTATATACAATGTTTGAGCAAAAGAAGTCCTAAAGTTCAGAAGGGAAAGGAGCAAGCTCCTTTCCATTTAAGATTTGATAATCTGTGTTAGTTGTACAACTAGTTTTGAATTCTGTCTTGGATAGTGGACACTGATACAGACACAGGTTATGGCCATTTTCATGTAAGTGTGTATTGGATCCATCAATAGTAATCAACCAGACTGTCCCATTGGGAAAGACGGTGTCTTCCTTGTAAGGCCCTAGCCATCATGTACGCAGCTTTCCTTGAAATTCCTTAAAGTGTGAATAATACAACTGAGCCCAATATCCTTTCTGGAATAATTTCTTCTTAATGACTCGGTCATGCCATTTTGTTCTTTGTTGTTGAATCACTATGGTTTGATGGATGGCGTCCAAAAACTTTTCATGAAGATCATTGAGCTGCTGCAGTCTGTCTTTCTGTTCCATAGTCAAGTCGAGGTTTATTGCTGATGCAGTTCTTAAGGTTTTGATTTCGAATTCAATGGGAAAAACAAGGATTTTTCCATATACTAGCTCGTAAGGAGAAAAACCAGTTGTGCTCCTCCAAGTAATTCGGTAAGCCCATAGAGCTTCATGCAATATGTCAAACCAATCCTTACGATTTTCTCTCACTATTTTAGTAAGAATGTCTTCGATAACTTTGTTGGTGCTTTCCACTTGGCCATTGCCTTGTGGATGGTATGGAGAAGCTATTCTATGTAAAACATGATATTTACTGAGTAGAGCTTCAAACTTATGTGATGTGAAAGGGGGTCCTCCATCAGTGACCAATTCTCTGGGAACTCCAAACCTAACAAATATATCTTCAAACAAGAATGTTAAGATAGCCTCTTCTGACGCTCTAATAAGTGATTTTGCCTCCACCCACTTGGTCATGTAATCTGTATAGACTAATATATAGACTTTCTGATTGGAAGGTGGGTGAATGGGTCCTACAAAATCCATGGCCCATCTCTCAAAAGGCTCTAACACTACCTAAGGCTAGAGAGGAATCTCATCTTTGTGGGTTGGTTGACCTATGCGTTGGCAACTGTCACAAGTTTGGACATACTTCTTGGCATCTTGAAATATGTTGGGCCAATAATAGCCCATCCTTAAAATTTTATGCTCGATCCTTTTATCAGCAAAATGACCCCCACAAGGGCCATAATGGAAAGCTTTCAACAGATCATAAACTTCATCATCCCTCACACATCTCCTGATTTCTTGGTCCAGGCATGTGTAAAAGAGGTATCCTCCTATCCAACTGTACCTAGCACTCTTTTGAATAATTTTCCTTCTTTCCCTAGGAGATAGATGTGGAGGTACCTTCCCTGCAACCAGATAATTAGCAATGTCTGCATACCAAGGTGAGTGAGCAGACACTACAAACAAATTTTCATCAGGAAAGGAATCATCTACAGGTGAATTATCATCATTTATATGTAATCCCGAGAGAAAATCAGCAACCACATTTTCTATTCCTAGTCTATCCACTATAGTGATGTCAAATTCTTGCAGTAGTAACAACCATCTTGTCAATCGGGCATTAGTAATTGGTTTATTCATTAGATATTTTATGGTTGTATGGTCAGTATGAATAAAAGTTAGGCAACCAATTACATAATGCCTAAATTTATTGATTCAATATGCTATTGCCAAGAATTCTCTTTCAGTAACTATGTAATTTAACTCAGCAAGAGACATGTTCTTGTTGATATAGTAGATAGTGTAGGGTTCTTTGTCCTCTTATTGCCCTAGTATTGCACCAATTGCAGTGTCTAAGGCATCTGAAGAAATGTGAAAAGGAAGATCCCAATTGGGCCCTCTCAAGATGGGAGTTGTAGACAATCTTTGTTTAAGATCTACAAAGGACAATTCACAGTCGTCAGTCCAACGAAAGTTAACATCTTTTGTTAGTAAGAAAAACAATGGAGAGGCAATATTAGAGAAATTTTTAATGAATCTCATGTAATACCTAGCGTTCCCTAAAAAACTTCTTACCTCTTTCTAAGTTGATGGAGTTGGAATGTCCAAAATTACCTGGATTTTGGATAGATCTACCTGAATCCCTGCATAAGAGATGAAGTGTCCTAGCACTACCCCTTCGTGCATCATCATATGGAACTTTTTTGTAATTAAAGAAAGATGAGACTGTTTACATCTTTTGAGCACTTTTTCTAGATTAGACAAAGCGTCTTCGAAATTAGTCCCATAAGGTGTAAATTCATCCATGAATATTTTCATATAGTCATTCACCATATCAGAGAAAATACCAATCACAGCTCTCTGGAAGGTGGATGGTGCATTACACAAGCCAAATGGGAGAACCTTGTAGGAAAATGTACCCCAAGGGCTGGTAAAGGTGGTTTTATCTTGGTCCTGTGGGAAATTTGTATCTGGTTATAGCCACTGAATCCATATAGGAAAGAAAAATATTTTTTTCCGGCTAAGTTATCTAAAACCTAATCAATAAATGGAAGAGGAAAATGATCCTTCGGTGTTGCCTTATTCAGGGCTCTATAGTCCACACACACTCTCCAATTACCATTATTTTTAGGCACACTAACCAACAATGATACCCACTCGTTGTCTAATATAGGATAGATGAATCCGGCGTTGAGGAGTTTCTGAAGTTCTTCCTTAACAATTTCTTTAAGGTTTGGGTTCATCTTCCTTTGCAGTTGGAAAATGGGTCGACATTATTCTTTGATGTATATATGGAGGATGCATATTTCAGAGGGGATGCCTTTCATATCCATGTAATCCCATGCAAATGCTTCTTTATGTTCAATCAGTAAATTCATCAGTCAGTGAGTTTCAACGTTGGAGAGATCGGGATTGATGTTCAAGGTTTTTCCAGGTTCGATTTCCACAACGACACTCTTAGAACTGATTTTAGGAAATAATTCATCTATTTTTGTTTCATCATCTATTGTTATAGCAACTGTTGTTACAGCTGAATCACTCTGATTGTCAGCAGTTTCTGAGAACATTTTCAAGTTCATTTCTTCCTGGGCCATAGGGTCAAAGACTCTGATCAATTGGTGGTGCGTGTGTTTTGTAATAGAAAAGGGGTCAAAAATAAAAAAATTGATTAATTCATCCTCCATCTCATCCTTGAAACTTAGGGCCTTTCCTATGGTTAGCATAGGCAGAGCACTTTTAGCCTCAATGTCCATCCATAGAGAGTTTTCAGGTTTTGTATTGGGTGTAGCATGAGGATACAGGGTAAGTTTTTTTGTGTCATAACCATCCAAAATGGTCATAGAACCAGATCGGAAACCTATGAAGGCATCATCTGTGGCTAACCATGGTTGTCCCAGAATTAGAGGATGCCCCCCCAGACTGGATTTGGGCTGCAACATGACAAAATTAGTAGGATACTCCCATGAGTCTACTAAAATAACTAAATCGTCGATTACTCCTTCTGGTCTTATGGTAGAGCAATCAGCTAATTCTAGAACAGTAGGAGTAGGTCGGATTTTTGTTCCGTGTTGCAGCAACTACAAGGTTTCTATTGGCATGATGTTAATTGTTGCCCCTAAATCAACTAGTATATGCTAAATAGATGTCTGTTCGATTTTAACTGTGATGGTAGGGTTTCCTGGGTCTCCATATTTAATAGGTGGAGTTTTACCTAGCATTAGCTCAGACAAATCCCCCACTACATGCACTGTGAGGGGATATTTAGGTTTTCGTCCAGGTTTTCTGATATAGAGATCCCTAACAGTCTTGGCATAAATAGGGACATCCCTTATTTCTTGCAGTAGTGGAATATTAATGTGCAGATTTTGCAATTCTCCAAGGAGATTGAAAGATGGTAATTCCACGGGCTTGGTAATTTTCAGTCTCTCAGGGAATGGTGGGTCTGTTGATTCTAGAACAGGTTGGTCAATTTATTCTGTATCAACAGATGGTCTCTCCCCTGATTCCTTATCTGATTCTAAAGATGGAGCATCTTCAACTATTAGCTCAACTATTCTCCCTGATCTTAAGTGTATTTCATCACAAGGCATAGGAGTAATAGATAAGGCTGGAACATTAAGTACATCTATGTTTTGAACGAACTTATTATTTGGGTTTGGGTTAGGTTGCACAAGCATCTGAGGTCGTAAGGGAGGATTGTTTGGTGAGTTATTGGGAGGAAATTGCAGCTGTTGCTACTGGTATGGGGGTCGGAATTATTGTTGAAAGAAGTTTGGTTGGTGTTGGCTTTGATAACTGAGTTGTTGCTGAGGACCTCTCTCGTATGGGTTCCATTTCCCATAGTGATTCTGTTGTTGAGGCATAGGTAACCATGCATTGGGATCCTGATAAGAGGGTGGCATTTGATTTGGAGGGGGGGCATTCGACTGGGCATATGGTAGTTGATTGTTTCAATAATGAAATGTTGGAGGAGAGGATTGAGAATTCATACCTTGACCTATTTCTTTCCATTGTCTCCTTTGTGTGATCAGATAGATGGCTTCTGCTTCCTCATTAGTTGCCTTCATTGATGCTTTTACACCTGGTAGATAAGGACATTGGTCAGTGGCATGGTATAATTCACAAATAAGGCATACCTGGACATTGTTCAGTGGGCACTCCCTTGGTGGATGTTTCTTCCTACATTTTGGACAGAAAATGCATAATACTTGCTCTGGTTCTACTTGTTTCTGTTTGACCTGCAAATTATCCATTTGTGAGGAAAAAGAGTTAATCATCTCTGTTTTGAAACTTTCTAATAGATTACCTATTTCTGCTCTTGTTGCTCCTCCATTTTCTAATTTATGTACCCTTGAAAAAGTAGTATCCTTGGTTGTTGGCTTATTCCTTGTAGATCCTTGAGAACATATTTTGCAGAGGTCTACAATGTCCTCATAGGATTCCTTAGAGATATCTCCTTTTCCAAGCATATTTAGCATATCTAAACAATCTTCTCTAACTCCTTTTAGAAAAATGGTTTTTACAATGTCCTTACTCACATCCGGATGGCCAGACCATTGTAGATTGTATTGGAGTCGCTCCACAAAATATTCAAGGGTCTCATCCTCCTTCTATGACATTTTAAATAGTTCCTCTCTTCGTTCCCTTGTTCAACAGTAGTCTTTGTATTTGTGCAGGAAAATCTGCCTCATTTGTATCCATGTTGAAATGTTTTCCCCTCCAAGGCTCATGAACCATCTTAACGCAATTCCTTTTAATGTGGCTGGAAATAGTTTAAGCTTCTGCGCAGTGGTAGTGTAGCCATAGCTTCTACACAAAATGTCAAATTCAAACAAAAACTCATCCGGATCTTCAATAGATAATCCATGAAAATTTGGGAGAGCCGAGAGAGGTATGTTTTTCATAGGAGCCATCCATGGTGTGGGAACAACAGAATTAGGAAAAACTAGGGTAGAGATAGTGTTTTCATTGTTTACCTAATCCTCATTGTTCTGTGGATTCTCTTGGTAGAGATATTCTTCATTATCCCCTTGATTCTCCATATGTTCTCTCTCCCTCCACTCAATATGAACAATGACCCACTCTTCCTTAGTGACTATATGACTGTTCATTTGATAAACAACTTCTTCTAGGTTTTCTCGGTTCCAGGGATGATTTTAAAGATGGAAATTTATTTTAAAATGTAGAAACCTTGGTGAATCTTACTAATCCTTCATATGCCAACTTTAAATGTTTGGCGATATTTTTGTAAAAATATTCAAATTTCTAAGGATTTTAGTTTTTATACAATTTTGGCAATTTTTAAGGTAAAATAATTTTATCCTATAGAATTTGGGCAAATCATTTTTAAAATAGTGAATCTCTTTTTTGGAAAAACCATGGAAAATTACCCCTTAAGCGAAATTTAGCCCCTAAAATCATCCTTGCTCGGTTCCAGGCTATACTACCTTGATCCTCAATGTTCTCCAGTGTTTCTTGCTAATTTGTTGGTGACAAATCTTCAACTTCGCTTTCAGATTCAGCCCTTGATGAGAACGATGTTTCGAGAGGGGGTGTTTCTAGTGACTGTGGATCACGTCCTCTTGGAGGATTGGCAGGTCGAAAAGTGGATCTTGAAGAAGAATCTGCTATGGCTATAATCTCATCAGCAATGGTCTGTCTTCCCAGTATGTTAGGATTTCTTCCTCCACATCCTCTGGTGCCTATAATGTTAGTATTTTGGGGGGTTCGTTCTCGCGTTTGGTGATTCATGCAAACTATTCATTCCTAAAAAAAAAAACTAGTGTGCTTACCAAAATTTACAATTATCTTCCTCGGCAACGGTGCCAAAATGTTGGGCACTTTAATTGTCTAATTGAATGGAAAATCAAAGTGTTCAATATAAATTTTCAACCCAGGGAAGTCTGTTATTTCAAGATAATTCTGCACAGTCTATGCTAGATTATGAAAGCATCTCTAATCTAATTGTAGTAGGGAAGTTCTTTTTAACAAATCAAACAAACATTATCGCTAACACAATTGTGCTGATACAACTGGAGTGCTACAGAATTAAAATCATAATTGCAATCTAAACTGATGAATCTACAAAAACCATGGTTTTCCTACCTTAATCTAACTTTCTAATTTACTTTTGCAGGAAGAAATTCTATACTATTGCTGAAGGGAAATCTACTTATTGCAAGAAGCTACTTCACACTTTTAATTCTCCAAAAAAAGATTTTAACCTAATGCAGAAAAAGGAAAAACAGTTCTCCATCCATGTTCAGCAACTGACTTCTAATTCTCATGAGACAAGTTTATGCGCATTTACCAAGAAGGAACTAAACTGTAACAACAGTTATATTCATAAATATCTAACAGTTAAACCCTTTGAAATGAAAACAACTAAATCTAGAATTTGAAATAGAGGGGAATCGGTGAGGAAGGTGGGCCCTTTCCTTCTCACTAAATCCACTCAAAGAGATAGGTTACTGTCTGCTAAAGAAATTCAATCCACTTCTTCATTTAATTGCCAAAAAGATGTCTATGTACAACAATTGCTACTTTCTTCAGTTCAAGGAAAAAGACTAACAACCCTTTACATTACAAAATCTCTGTTATTTAAAGTCGGAGTCGCTCAGTGTTCAAAAGCAGAACAGTCTTGAGAATCCCTGATTCTCAGGCTGTTCATTAGATATCATTAATACAAAATCTTTAATTCTCCTTCATCAACATCGTGAGCCAACATTCTAATCAGCAGGTATTGCAGCAGTGGTATCACAACAGGACTGGTGGCGTCTGTTGTAACAGCTTCTGAGATTAATAGGCTTCTGTCATAGCAGTTGTGTAACAACTTCCAGGATTGATGGGCATCCATTGTAGAAGTCCTGTAATAGCTTCCAGGAATTGCGCATAGCTGTGACAGCAGTAAGTTTCTCAAAGTGGGTTGTTCTAACACTTTGATCATTAGTTAAATTATTTCATCGGTAAAATATGTGAACATTATCAATCAAACATGCTAAGTAAATGAAAACATAAAAGCAAGATGAATAGTTCATACCTTGGGAAAAAGGGTCTTGGTGCTCATTATAATAGTCATTTAGCTTAGGAATGAGAAGGTTGAATGATCAAAAGGTGTAGTGAAAAAGGGACATTTCAGGGTCCCAACAGTGGCCAAATAAACCTCTAGTTTTCCTTCTCCCCCTACTCAAATGTTGGATGTACACAGTGTGCTGTCGAGAAACCCAAAGGCCAACCAGCAGCCTAACGGAAAGAAAAAACATAGAAACAAGAAGGGTAAGGGGGATAAGAAATACACCAAAAATGTTGGTGGGGGAAACATAGAGAAAAGAAATTTGAAGTATTTGTATAATCTTTGCATGGAATACCACCCAACTCACCTGTTCCCTCATATTGCAGAGGCCTAGAATTTATTGGTGCAGCAACAGTCTGTTGTGTTAATGAACCCATTTCCACATGGGTAAAATTTGACTCAATCCTCTTCGAGTGTGGATGGGGGAAATCAGGGACCCCCTCTGTCTTCTAGTAACCCCTCGGCCGTGAATGTTTATATGTTCAAGGGTGATGCTCACATAGCTACTAGGGAACACGATTACAGAATTCCAAACACTATTGAAAAGGGTAAAGAAGCTGAAAAACCATCAGTTCCTCTCCAGATTGAGAAGACGATGGGAGAAACAATGACATGCATCCCAAAAGGGTCGTTCAAGAAGGCTTCGCACAATCTGAATGCAAGGGCCGCCCATAAATACTCTTTTGTGGAGGATTTTTCACAAACCCCTTGCATGATGTCTGCTTTGGAAGTCCTCCAGAGCTGCCCTTCATAGAGAAAGGCTCTACTAGGTGCCTTAGGATCCGCTGAGACCTATAATCTAGGAACGATCATGCTTGATATGACCAACTTGAAGCCTCGTCTTCCATACCACGTCACGTTTCAGATAGTAGTGGCTCACCCCACAAAATATTTTACTCGAAACATTTTCTACATGGTGGTTGATGAGGGCACCTCGACATGCATGATGTCGTTGGCGTGTTGGAAGGCCATTGGCCGACCCATTTTGTCTTTGTCACCTACTCTCCTTACTACTTTCGATTGTCATTCTTTCAGACAACATGGAATCATCCCTTCTTTCCCCGTGCAGTTGGGAGGGAAGATATTGTGCATCGAAGTTGAAGTGGTCGATCCACCTCTTGACTACAACCTATTGTTAGGAAGGACTTGGACATATTCCATGAATGCAGTGGTTGCCACATTTTTTTGGGTCTTGTTGTTTCCACATGAGGGTCGAATCGTGACCATTGATCAATTGTTCTTCTCCAGGCCTGACCCTTCATCAGAGGCATCTACAGTCTTGATGATTGATAACCCACAGCTCGACATCGTCAATGTGGGGGTTGGTTTGTGCCAAACTTTGATGGGTACTTTCGATTACCCTCCTCCTTTTGGTGATTTCAAGATGATATCAGTTGTCCTCGACTAGCCTAGGGCTGAGATTTTTCAAGTTTCGTTGTTCTGTACAACTTACTTTACCAATCCATGGACTCTTCCTTCCCCATTGACTTCAATGGAAGGGATAGGGAATCCTGGCATGTCCATTCCCTTGTCCGCGACACAATTTTCATACTCTATTGTCCAGCCAGCTTCGATCGACCCCGATCCAACTCCTGTACCAAAGTTAGATCCAATTCTCGAGCCTATTCGTGCTCAATATTCCCTTTCCACTACTGATTCTTTATACTTGGTATTTCCCTCTAATGAGGCGATTTTAGAGGCTTTGACTGGTCTAGACAGACCTTGGGATGATATCCATCATAGATCTTATTTCCTCCTAGAGTTAAGAAGAATAGAGGCAGGAGAATTCGTGTTGACTATGACTAGACATAGGTCTTGTCCTATTAATCCTTTGGCTATGCACGTAATTTATGCTGAGGGTAATATGGAAACCATTGTTGAAACGATACCTATTAACATGTAACACCCTAGGTTTTGAAGCCCCATTTTAAATAATGTATTGTTACAATGTTGAGAGGCGTGAGTGCCCAAACAATTATTAAAGGGCCAGATGCCCTAGAAATGCAATGTTTTGATCATTATTAATAATAAAAACATTGGCTGCTAGAGGGACAGGGACTAGAGTTATAGGGGGCTATGATTCCACAAGAGAGGGAGATTGAGGGACTAAGTGTTTATTTCTTTTTTATTATTACCCTTTTTGTTTAAGGGAGGGGATAGGTTATGTGAACTTCTAAGGGAAGGCCAGAAGGTTCTTGTTTCCCCAAGAGGTTACTTAAACCCACCTCTAGTCCGATGGGGGGGTTCGACTAATAACTTGTTCATTTTTTTACTATTCACTCACTCATTTTTCTCTCACACACTCCCATGCACGCACTCCCACGCACCCCCTGATCCATTCATCGACCATCCTCACTTGTGTCTTGGATTGGCAAAGGAAATGGAGTTGTTGAAGAATTTATCCATGGGATAGTTAGTTGTAGTGGTCATTGGTGTGATCCAGCTATGACCTGGGGCCTGCATGTCTAAAATGCATTGGCATGTGACCTATTTTTCTCACAACTGTGAGTTCTAAGAGTCCCAGCATTGAGATTCTGGACCAGTTGTGTTGGAGGCCCTGAAAATAAAGGAGAAGGACTACTTGAGGGACTGTGTGGCAGATAAGGGTGGAGGTCTGGTCTCTTGGGGCGGTACATGTAGGGTAGAAGAGAGTTGGGTACTTGGATTGTTGTGGGTGTCAGGAAACCTGTGAGAGCTTGAGAGATGACTGGTTTGGGAACCCAATTACACTCTGGAACCATCCTTGTTGATTCATAGCCATGGCTCGGGGGTGACACTACTATTGATATTTGGAGTAGTGGTGTCTATGGTTGGGTGGAACGTCCTTGGTCTCCAACTAGTTGGTGTCATTTTAATAAAGTTAAGTGCTCTCTGTCGTGATATTATTACCTGTGTATGAATGTATTTCCACTATGTATATTTTATTATCGTTTAGTATAATATTTAGATTATGCATGCTTGATTGATATTGTTGTGAATTTCGTTAAATGTGTTATCTTATGCATCCTTAATATATAAAGAAGGTATCAACATGAGAAAGAAGTCTGAGGGTGGTCTTACAAGTAGTGTACCCCCAGCCCATGGGTGGTTGGGTATGTTATAATTTGGTATCAGAGCGTCTGGTTGAAACATTGGGCCGGTATGGGCCAGGTCTTTTGGTCACATCCTCGTGGTCGAGATCGAAATATGACTGTGAAATTGAAAATCTCAGGAGGATTGGCATTGCAGAAGCTACACAGGAGACGAAATGTCATATATCCTCTATAAGGTTTTGAAGGATCATGACCGTCCCTTTTGAATTCAGGAGAAATCGCCACTATAGCATCAGGAAATATCATGGATCGTTGGATCAGAGTATGGGTCAACAAGGGTCATCCGATGAAAAGAAAGAAAGGGCTAAGCTTGTGACTGTCAAATCCCATTGGAGAGAGAGATCAACGGCCAGTAGGCATTGCGGGGAACCGAGTTGCATGAGAGATAATTTCCCAAGGCGATCCAGCTATCCAAACCATGGTTTCATCGAGGGATTACATGCCAGCATCACGAGAATTGCAGGGTGTAAAGAGGGTTACTCCAAACCACCAATGCATGCCCCCGCAAATTTTAAAGGCATGTAGTGATGTGACAGATTAGGGATCGAACATTGAAACTTCGAATAATCGAAGTAGTTGGGGACCATTGATCCATAGGAGGACACACATCAATCGATCGTGTGCTCCAGGTGAAATAAATTCGGGAAAGAGCGAGCGAGGAAAAGTTGAGAGTTGAAACTCTTGAAGCCTGAAGAGACAGAGACCCGAAGTAAACTTCGAATGTCGGATCGTTCGAAGTAGATCCTGACCGTCGATCACCAAGAGGTTACGTGGCAGAAGATTAATAACTCTGGAGGAATTTGTTTGAGAGGTTTTCAGTTGAGTTTTGAGACTCCCAAAGCTTGAAGATCCGGAGAGATGAAGAAAACCTCGACTGTCCGATCATCCGAGAGGATCTCATCCATTTCTCTACCGAGATCCATGCGTCACTAGCTCCATGGCTTCAGATAAAATCTAGTGGGGCCAGATAAGTTCAAAGTTTGATATTTCCAGAGTTTGGAGTCCCGAAGGAATCGTAGTCATTGATCCATAGGAGACACATGTCAGTATATCGCGAGCCCCAGATAAAAACGTTTTCAAGGAAAAAGGTTGAAGTTTAAGATCTCTAAAGTCTGGAGCCCTGAAGTAAAACATAGTCGTCAGATTGAGAAGGACACGTGGAAAATATCCGTGAACTCCAGGTGAATACCCGAAGTGAATCTTTGTCATCTGATCTAGGAGGACACATGGCGAAAAATTGGCCAGTTTGGGAATTCAGAGTTCAAGAAAGCTGGAAGTGTGCTAGTTTGAAAACTCCCAAATCCCGAAGAGTCGAAGTGATGTCACATGATGACATCACCTAGAGGTGATGTGGACCCTAGAATCCATGAAGTGACATGGCTTGTGGACGTCACCTGGGATGACGTAAACACATGGGATGTGTGCCACGTGTTAGTAAGATTTAAGCTTTTGGAATACTAAAAAGTTGATTAGAATGTGACACGTGTCACCCGCCTGATTGGGCCACATGTCCACTTCCATCATTTTTCTATGTGGCGACAGATCGTGCAGTCTGGAAGACTGGGCACTCTTGAAGGGAAAGATGTGGCAGGTTGTGTTGGTTCAAAAACTCCTGAAGGCCTGAAGGTAGGATTATATATCGACCATTGATTCCAAAAGACACGCATCGAAGGATCATCGACTTCGGGTGAAAGCACTCCGGGAGAAAGTGCAGGAGGGAAGTTTGAAACTTCTGAACCCCGAAGAGCTAAAGCGATTCATATTCGTTGATCTATGGGAGGACACCCATCGGTAGATCATGAACTTCAGGTAAAAGAATTCTATGAGGAGGCAAGCGAGGAAAGTTGAGACTTCCGAAGCGTGGAGTCCCGAAGTGGATCCCGATCGTTGATTGTGAAGGAGGATGAGGACCGTTGATCTAGTCTTGGTTGAAGGTTCTAAATTCCCAAAGCTTTGGTCAAGCACTTTTTCAGCTAAGTGCAGGGTCATAGCCTTGGTCATATGCAGATTGACAGCTGAGGAAAGGAGGGATAAGGGCAGAATTGGTTATCCTCGAGATAAAAAAGTGACAAGGAAGGATTTAGTCACGGTTTCTAGTCATGGTCACCTGGGAGGTGGTTGGAAGGAAGTGCCTGTGCAGGGTGAAATTCTGTGCCAACCTACGAATAACAAGACACTGTTATTTTCAGAGAATGGGGATATGATCTCCATGAACAAAAACAATAAAGAGACCTATAGCATGGTTCGGAAATTCAGTTTATCATATGCATAATTCTAACAAAATGGTCACTTTCACATTTTGCAGCATTAAGAGGCTTAAGCACGTCATATCAGGATGTGTATTGAGGAAATGGAAGAAGGCGAGGGAGCCTCTAGTCATGAAAAGGAGGCCGAAGGCCAAAACAACAGAGTTGGTAATGCAGAGACAAAGTCCAATGGACACAAGGGAAAATAAGAGAAGGAAATGTTAATAGAAACGATAAGAATCCTAAAGATGTAAGTGAAGAGCTACAAAGTAGACAACGAGAGACTGATGAGAGAGAAAGGTTAGATAAATTCTTGATTGTTGCAGAGCTTAAATCAGTTGCAGAGGAAAACAAAGAAGGGATCAAACTCAAGACAAGAGGAATAAGGTAGGTGTCATGAAAGAATAGATGCTCATGGAAGAGCTAGTTATTCCAGAAGTGCTAGCAGATCTCATGGACACCACTCGCCTCCTTACTCAGGAAGAAAGTTTTATGCATCAAATGATCCCGTAAGAAATCCAGAGGTGTCTCCTGTCAAATACCAGAGAAGGAAACAATAGGTAGATTTTTTTCAAGGAGAGATTAGGAAGCTCAAGCCACCTTCCTTTGAGGGTGAAAGAGAAAGAGAAGATGATGTCAAAGCATGGTTGCTTGGGCTCCGGAGATATTTTCAGTTGCATAACTATTCATCAAACCTGGAAGCCAGGATTGCCACCTACCACTTACACGGAAAAGATGCAATATGGTGGGACCAACTGAAGAAAGTGGAGCATGTTAATGAAAGTAGGATCACTTGGAAGCAGTTCAAGAAATACTTCCAGAAGGACTACCTCTCATAGCATTTCTATGACAAGAAAATGCAGGAATTCTTTGAACTCAGGTTGGGAAGCATGACTATGGAAGAATATGAGAAGAATTTCTTGGGATTGTTAAAGTATCTCAGGTTCATTGGTGTTGAGAAACTAAAAATACTGAGATTTATAAGTGGATTTCCATCCTTTTATAAGGAAAAGATCAATTATGATGAACCCAAGACCTTGACTAAAGCTATTAGGAAGGCTAAATACCTGTATGAGCAAGGATAGGAAAGAGAATCCATGCAGAACTCTTGGAAGGAAAAGAAGAATGTGAAGTTTGATCAGAGGAGGAAAGGATTCAAACCTCCCTTTAATAGGAATGAGCCTAATAGAAATCATCAAGATCAATATGCTAAGGGGGATTCCACGAAGGAAGATTCCTTTGGAATAGGGGAAGACCACAAATCCAATGTTGGGGATGCGAGGAATATCACCTGCACAAGGATTTCCCACACAGAAAGAACAGAGTGAATATTGTGCACACCATCCAAGAGGCTACAATAGTCGAAGATATGGGAAGAATCTATGCAACTTTAAATGATCGACAAGCAGAGTACCAGTCCAATATGATCAAGGTGAAAGGTAAGATCATAAATCAACCTGTTTCTATTTTGATTGATTCAGGAGAAAGTCATTGGTACATTGATCCTAAGATTGTGGATAAATTACATTTGGAGAAAAGTAAACTTGGAAAATCAAGTTTGTTTCAATTAGCCACTAGAACCAAAAGAAGAATCCATGATATGGTCAAAGGTTGTTCCATAAGTCTTAATGGCATGAATACTAGTATTGATCTAAATATCATACCATTAGGGTCTTATGATGTTTTGATTGGGATGGATTGATTGGACAAGCATCATGATGTCCTAGATAGTCATAACAAGACATTTACATGTCTTGATGGAGATGGAAAACAAAGCACTATGAAAGGATTTCCAAGACCCATCTCTATAAGGGAGATTTCGGTCTTACAACTGAAAAGATGTTTTAGAAAAGGATGTCAACTGTATGCAACTCATGTGGAGGTGATCATTGATACAAAGGGGCCAAGCCTTGAATATTTCTCTATTCTCTAGGAATATGAAGATATATTCCAAGAAATACCCATATTTCCACCAAGGAGGGAGATAGATTTCCCAATTGATTTAGTGCCAGGAGCTGCCCAGGTGTCGAAAACACCTTACATAATGAGCACACCAGAGTTAAAAGAATTACAAATGTAGTTGGAAGAATTGTGGAAGAAAGGGTACATATGTCCAAGTGTTTCACCATGGGGAGAACCAGTACTTTTTGTCAAAAAGAAGGATGGAACCTAGAGGCTGTGTATTGACTTCCGACAATTGAACAAGTACACTATAAAAAACAAGTATCTGCTACCCTGAATTGATGACCTCTTTGATCAACTAAGAGGAGAAAAGATATTTTAAAAGATTGACCTGAGGGCAGGATACCATCAAGTAAGAATCAAGGAAGAAGAAATTCATAAGACAACCTTTAGGACTAGGTATGGGAATTACGAATTTGTAGTGGTGTCATTTGGACTGACCAATGCACCAGTTGTCTTCATGTTGTTAATGAAGGGCATATTCAGAAACTATTTGGACAATTTTTTCATAGTATTCCTGGATGACATACTTATCTATTCTAAGTCTAAAGAGGAGCATGAACATCACTTGATATTGGCATTGCAAGTACTGAGAGAACATCAATTGTATGCCAAGTTGAGTAAGTGTTCTTTTTATCAAAAGAAGATCCATTACTCAGGACACATTATTTCATAGCAGGGCATAGCACTAGATCTAGAGAAGATAGAAGCCATTAGAGGATGGCCAACACCCATAAATGTGTCAGACATCAGATATTTTATGGGATTAGATGGCTACTACCAAAGGTTCATAGTAGGGTTCTCTAAGATTTCTCATCCCATCACTTCTTTGCAAAAGAAGGGAACTAAATTTGAATGGACACTCAAGTGTGAAAATAATTTTAATCAGTTGAAGGAATTACTTACTAGTGTGCCTGTGTTAAAGATTGTTGACCCAAATAAAAATTTTGTGGTATATACAGACGATTGTAAGGAAGGACTTGGGGGAGTCCTCACGCAAAATGGGCATGTCATTGGATATGAGTCCATAAATCTTAAGGAACATGAGAGGAACTATGCTACGCATGACTTGGAACTTGCTTCCATTGTTCACGCCTTGAGGATGTGGAGGCATTATCTCATGGGGAAGAAATTTGAATTAAGGACATACCACATTGGCCTGAAGTATCATTTTGAACAACCAGCCTTGAATGCTAGGAAAACAAGATGGATAGAATTTTTAAGTGAATATGACTTTGACATCAAGCATATCAAGGGAAAGGAGAGTAAATTTGTCGATGCACTTAGTAGGAGAGTGCATCTCATGCATGCTACTACTATCAGTATGCATCATTCAAACTTGAAGAACGGAATTTTAGATGGTCCTGTTACATATCAACATTACCTACAGGTAAAGGAAAACTTACAACAAGGGAATGTACAACAGAAAATAAAGGAGTATAGATAAAGGAAGATGGATTACTCATGCATAAGAATATAATCTATGTTCCTAGTTCCGGACAACTAAGGAATTTGGTACTGAAGGAAATGCATGATGTTCCTTATGCAGTACAACAGTAAGAAGAAAGTTATTTTGGCTAGGAATGAAGAAGGATGTTGTTGATTACATCACTCGATGTATGGAATGTCAGAAGGTGAAGGATGAGCATAGGCACCCAGTGAGTTTATTGTATCCATTGTGAATTCCAGAGAAGAAATGGGAAGTGATCACCATGGATTTCATCACAGGATTACCCAGAACAAATAAGAAAAATGATTCAATCATGGTGGTGGTTAACAAATTAAAAAATGCTTCTCATTTCGTGCATGTGAAGACAACGCATACAACAACTAATATTATAGAAATTTTCATGGAGGAAATTTCTAGGTTGCATGGGATACCTAGGACAATTGTCTCGGATAGAGATACGAAGTTTACCTCTAATTTATGGAGGGGATTGCTTAAAGTATTTGGCACAAATATAAACTCTTTCACAACATATCATCCCCATACAGATGGGAAAACAAAGAGAGTCAATCGAATAATTGAAGACGTGCTGAGAATGTATGTGATGGATAAGCCATCTAAATGGGAAGATTACTTACACTTGGTTGAGTTTGCATATAACAATGGGTATCGAGCTTCATTGAGAATGATCCCATTTGAAGCCTTGTATGGTAGGAAATAAAATACTCCAGTGAGCTGGGACAATCCAGTAGACAGAGTGGTACTTGGGTCGTAGTTTCTCAAGGACATGGAAGACCAGGTGGTTAATATCAAGAAAAATTTAAAGGCATCTCAGGATAGATAGAAATTTTATGCAGACAAGAATAGAACATATAGAGAATTTAAATTAGGGGAGCATGTACTTTTGAAAGTGAATCCCAAGAAACTCTCTTTGAAATTGGGTAGTTGTACAAATATGGCACCCAGATTTTGTTGTTCATTTGAAATATTGGACATAATAGGGCCAGTTGCATACATGCTTGCATTGCCTTCTTCCATGAATGTCCATAATGTATTTCATGTATCTTTACTAAATAAATATGTACATGATACTAACCATGTTATTGATTGGAATATCATTCAGGTAGAGACAGAGGGTGACTTTCAGCTTCATCCAGTGCGGGTATTGGATAGAAAAGTCAAAATTCTCCCGAATTGAGTCATAGAACTCGTAAAGGTTCAATGGACCTACTAAGGTCATGAAGATGCTACCTGGGAGCATGAAGATTCCATGCAGGCAGAGCACCCGCAAATTTTTGAATAAATATGATATTTTTATCTCTATTTTGTATATGCACTGAGGACAGTGCCAAAATAAGGGGAAGGGGATGTAACACCCCAAGTTTTGAACCCCCATTTTAAATAATGTATCGTTACAATGCAGAGAGGCCTGAGTACCCAAACAATTATTAAAGGGCCAGTATGCCCTGAATATGTAATTTTTTTATCATTATTAATAATAAAAACTTTGTTCGCTACTAGACGGACAAGGACTAGAGTTATAGGGGGCACTGATTCCACAAGAGAGGGAGATTGAGGGACTAAGTGTTTATTTCCTTTTTTTTTTATTACCCTTTTTGTCTAAGGGAGGGGATCGGTTACGTGAGCTTCTTGGGGAAGGTCAGTAGGTTCTTGTTTCCCCACGAGGTTACTTAAACCCGCCTCTGGTTCAATGGGGGTTCGACTGGTGAATTTTTCGTTGTTTTCCCATTCACGCACTCATTTTTTCTTCACACACTCCCATGGATGCACTCCCATGCACCCCCTGACCCATTCATCAATCATCATCTCCTGCCTCTTGGATTGGAAAAGGAAACGAAGTTGCTGAAGAATTTAGCCATGGCATAGTTAGTTGTAGTGGTCACTGGTGTGATCCAGCTGTGACCTGGGGCCTGCATGTCTGAAATGCATTGGCATGTGCCCTATTTTTCTCACAACTACGAGACCTGAGAGCCCCAACATTGATATTCTGGACCAGCTATGCTAGAGGCCCTTAAAATAAAGGAGAAGGATTGCCCGAGGGACTGCGTGGCAGAGAAGGGTGGAGGTCCGGTCTCTTGGGGCAGTACAAGCTGGGTAGAAGAGAGTTGGGTACTTGGATTATTGTGGGTGTCGGGAAACCTATGAGAGCTTGAGAGCTGACTGGTTTGGGAACCCAAATACACTATGGAACCATCCTTGTGGATTCATATCCCTGGCTTGGGGGTGACACTATTGTTGAGATTTGGAGTAGTGGTGTCTATGGTTGGGTGGAATGTCCTTGGTCTGCAGCCAGTCGATGTCATATTTCATAAAGATAAGTGCTCTCTGTCATGATATTATTACCTATGTATGCATGTATTTCCATTGTGTATATTTTATTATCATTTAATATAATCTTTAGATTATGCATGCTTGCTGGATAATGTTGTGCATGTTGTTAAATCTGTTATCTTATGCATCCTTAATATATAAAGAAGGTATTAGAATGAGAAAGAAGTCTGAGGGTGGGCTTGCAGGTAGCGTACCCCTGGCCTTTAGGTCGATGGGTATGTTACATAACATATCTAGAACCTCGGGCGTCATGGAGAATGTCTTCGTCAGAGCGGACTACTCCCCCGAGGAGATTCAAATCTACACAGATTTATTTAAATAATTCTGCGACGTTTTTTCCTGGTATTATGAGGAGATGCTAGGCATTGATCCAAGAATCATCGAACATGAAATAACAACTTATCCTGATGCCAATCCAGTCTGGCAGAAGCTTTGCCCGGTCAAACCTCGAAAAGTGGCAGCTATTAAGGCTAAAGTAGAGAAATTGCTCAAATTCGGTTTCATCTACCCCATCTAGTTGACTCAATGGGTGTTAAATCTCATTCCGGTCAACAAAAATCAAGGAATGATTCACATATGTATGGACTTCTATGATTTGAAGAAGGATTGTCCAAAGGATAATTTCCCCAACCCGTTCATTGACCAGATTGTCGATGAGTGTGAAGGCTATGAGGTCTTTTCTTTCATGGATGGTTTTTTTGGATACAATCAGATACAGATTAAGCCCGAAGACCAACATAAAAAAACTTTTATCTGTCCATGGGATACATTTGCTTATCGAAAGATGCCTTTTGGCCTGAAGAATGTTGGAGCCACTTTTCATCGGGCCATGTCTTTTTCTTTCCATGACCTAAGACACATATTTGGGTCTTATATCGATGATTTAGTGTCATGATCTCATAAGAGAGTTGATCATCCCATGCACCTCCAACTAATCTTTGAACGATGTCGCTACTATCAGATTCACTTGAATCCTAAAAAGTGCAGTTTCTGCGTAATTTCGGGTCATCTTCTAGGTTTCATAGTTTCAAAAATAGGGATCATGGTCAATCCTATGAAGGTTGAGGTGATAGTATGGTTGCCTCCCCCGTGCACAGTCCCTCAGCCTCAAATCTTACATGGTAAAGCCAACTTTCTTCATCATTTTATCGCAAACTATGACAAGATCACCAAAAGGTTTATGTGTTTAATAAATAAGGGAGTCCCTTTCCATTGGGACGAAGCTTCTCAACACTCTTTCGAAGTGTTGAAATGCACCCTCATGTCTTCCCCTCTGCTTCGGCCTCCCAATTATAATAAATATTTCTTATTGTATTCGGTCACTGTAGAGTCAACCATCGATATGGTCTTGGTTCAAGAGGATGATCTGATTGAAGAGCATGTGATTTATTACCTGGCCCAAGGCCTAGTTGGACCAGAATTCAACTAATCACATGTTGAGAAGCTAGCATTGGTAGCAATGCATTATGTCCAGTGGTTCCATCATTATATTCTTCTTCATAGGACCACCGTCATTTTCATTATGAATATGTTTCAATACGTGTTGACACGATGCATCATCGATGAAAATATCGGTAGATGGATCATTATCCTCCAAGGATTTGACTCGGATTGTGTTTCCACGAAATCCAAAAATTCAATGGTATTTGCGAAACTTATCTCGAAACTTCAGGTCGAATCAGGTGATGTTATGCCTGAATAATCACCGATTAAAGGATATCTAAGCCCACCCAACCCATCTATCTGATATTTACTACCCAATCAGTTGGGATTTTCAACCTGCCCTCGAATTGGAGAATAGGATTTCATGGTGTCCACCCATGAAAATGTTGAAATTCCAGAGACAGAGAAAGCATCATTTGAATCTAGCTCTAAATGGACAACATTAGACTGTTCCCAGAACTTTCTCCTGCATACGATTTGCATGAAGTTCATCTCAGCAATAGAGACATTATTTTTCTGATTTCATCTTCGGACCCCTGGTATGGAGATATACTAGTCTATCTCCAAACTTTGAAGTTCCCTGCCTCTGCTTCTCGCAATGAGCGTCGACGTATATTCCATCAGGAAAAAAACTATCTCATAATTGATGACACTTTGTATCGTCGAGGTGTAGATTACATCCTTCGTCGATGCATCACTCATGAAGAAGCGGAACTCGTTCTTAATGACTGCCACACCGGAGCATGTTGTGGTCATTTGTCTGGGTTGGAAACAACCCAAAATATTCTACGAGCCAATTACTTTTGGCCGATGTTAATCAATGATTGTGTTGAATCGGTCAATAAGTTCCACCCGTGTTAGATATTCTCTCGGAAGATGAGGGCACACCCCGCTCCTATGTTTCCCATCATTACTGTTGGTCCTTTCACCAAGTGGGGGATTGATTTCACTACATGCCACCCGGCCTCATCCAGGGGGAATCATTATATCATCGTAGCGGTAGACTACTTCACAAAGTGGTTCAAGGCTATGCCAACATTCAATAACTATGGCGAGACAATAGCTCTCTTTATTTTCAATCAGATAATAGCAAGGTTTGGAATCCCGAAGGAGATTGTCACTTACCATGGAAGTCACTTTCAGAAAAAAATGATGTCTAAGTTAACATAAAATCTTGGGTTGAGGAAATAACATTCATCACCTTACTACCCACAAGTGAATGGTCAGGTGGAGGCTTTGAATAAGTCCCTCAAGACTATTCTACAACGAATGATCAATTTGGCCAAGTCAAATTGGCATTTGATGTTGTACTCAACAATATGGGCCTACCGAACGTCTATAAAGACTGCCACCATTTTCTCACCTTTTCAACTCATTTATAAGCTGGAAGTAGTCTTGCCAATAGAGTGTTAGATCCCATCTCTAAAGTTGGTAGTACAGTTATTTTCAGATACTTCACCGCTTGAGGAATTCTTATTATATCTCGAGAAGCTCGATGAGTAGTGACACGATGCACCCTTGTCTAATGAGGCTCACAAGAAAAGAGTCAAGTGTCAGTATGATTGGTCCATTCGTCCTTGGATTTTCTCCAAAGGAGACCTTGTCCTGGTCTATGACCAAGATAAGGATCCCTTAGGGGCAGGCAATTTCAAACCCATGTGGTTCAGATATTTCATTGTGAAGGAGGTACTAAAGGATGGCACTTATTGTCTGGTTGACTTTTAAGGGAACGCTTTAGCAGATCCTAGAAATGGGCTCTACCTCAAGAAGTATTACTCATAGGTGGGTCACCTTGGGTGAATTTTTGTACATATGTATACATCTTATACAGTTAGTTTGTTTTATCTCTTTGTTTTATGGACGTGTTGTTATTGATGTCATATTTTTCACTGTGGCAGATGTCAAGTGAATCAGAGGTGTTTGTTTGGTTCATGGACGGGTCTAGCTGACACACTTAGAAGCTTGCTTCCACAGCTTAGGTGATGTTCACACCTCAGGGCCAATTGCTATCTTTTGGAGGTATTTGTTTAGGTGAGGCCACAAACAATGTCACTGAGTACAGTGCAGTGATAGAGTTGCTTCATGACACTTGGTATCTCTCACCTCCGGGTCTACTTATATGCACAGTTGGTTGTGTCTCAGTTAAATGGGGTTTACCTTGTTTATCATCCTACTCTACACCGACGGTTCCTTAGGGTATGTCTCTTAGAACGTTTCTTTTATTACATTATGTGTATCCATGTTCCTAGGAGACTAAATCAAATGACATATACTCTAGCTAATAAAGTATTAGATTGGCATATTGCATGCACATAGAAAGAAGCACACACATACACATGTACATACATTGTAAAAATGTGATCCATAAGACATAAAATATGTAAATACGCATANATCAGAGTACATAGGTGGGCGCAAGCACCTCAAAAAATAATATGACCAGCATACATCGTGGGGATTATGCCCTCAAAAATATACAAAAGAGTTCCCTCGGCACGTAAGTAGTCCACCCTAGCTAAGCAAGGGGTATGTTGGCCCTGCCATAGTGAACGACGGTGTTTTCCAAACGACGGAAAAGATGGAACTAGGTCTATGGCACCCCAACTACATGAGGTTGCATAGATGGCGGGAGATCCTCGATCTCAGCCATGGGCACTGTACGAGTGAGCGTAGTGAGGTTTCACTCCACCCGTCTCAACACTCTCTTAGCCTCTCTGGATGGAGATTCCCCTGCTGCTACTGCTGGTCTGATGATTGCTACTAGTGATGCCTTTGGTCAAGGACGTCGCCTACTCCTTGCAAAATCTGTTGGACACACTAGTCCCACATTTGTACATAACATATACATAGTTGTCAGATACTATGGTACACATAAAAATGAGATATATAAAAAGAATATAAAAATTAAAAGAAAATTAAAAGAAAATGTACCTATCCGTCCTTGCTCTACTCCGCGAGGTACGACCATGTCAAGGTCCCTAGAGAAGTTGATCCCAGCATAGGGGTAGTCCTCTATAGCCAGAATTTGTCGAGACTACCAGTCAAATAAATTATCGTCGAAGACCTCAATGGTCCTCCCTCCCCCCTATCGCGGAAACAACGTCGCCCACCAGCACACTGCTGGGAAGGAGGCCACGTGCCCTTGTACTGTCTCTCACGAACTGAGACTGGTTACCCTCTCAAAGACAAAAGAGCATAAAACAATGTCAAACCGAAAGTTTTTGTTGCTCCGCCCATGGCACTCTGTGAGTTTTATATTCATGCACTCTATCATGGTTGTGCTCCAGTCGAACACTCCTGCATTTAAGCATTGTATTGTAAAATGCATGTGTGCCCAAGAGACCTAATGTAAGGTCGTGGACCCAGTGATCCTCCCAATAAGTAAAACTATCACTTTCAGTGATAGGATGGTAATCTTGTGGATCGGCACCAGAGAACACACTTTATCTGTTTCAGCCTCGCACTGTAACCCGATCAACTTGGCAATGTTGTGAGGCCCAGGGGGGAAATGAGGAAAGTTGACTGGTTCCCCTCCCCTCAAGAGGCCAGTCAGAAAATAGATGTATTCAGTCATTGGATTCAACGACTACCCCTAAAGCATAAATTCCTTAGCGTCGAGGTGCCAGTAATCCACCAAGGCATTTTGCAGCCTGGTTTGTTCCCTCATGAGTGGACACCGGAAAAATTTCCACAACCCACATTGTTTTAATGCGGAGATAGCAGCAGGGTCTTCTTCGACCAAAAAATCATTGTCTTCGTGCTCCCTCTCTCTCCAGTGGACATACATCCTGTCAAATGACAAGTTCATGGAGGAGGTTAGATCTTGTATTTTCTTTTTTCTACCTTTTTGAGGGTGTACGCGGGATATAGTCAGCATAATCGCATATGCATGCGGGCAGAGTATATTCTTCCCATGGGCATATGCAGAATGTCCTTGGACAACTCACGTCCACGTAGGGCCGCCCCTTTTTAGGAGTCTGTGCCCCCCCAAAAAAACTAAAACTAATGAAAAATGAATTATGGAAATGCAAGAGGAGCTAGTTTGTACTTACTTGGTCCGAGCAGAAGTTTGTTTTGTCCTCTAAATATCCCAGAATAAACTCTTTTAGCAAAGGGATTTTTTTGTCTTTTTGGTTAATTCTCAATTTGCAATAGTGAAAATGAGTTGTCATCTTCTATTTATAGACTTTTTGGCCCTTTTTTGCCACTTTTTGGAGCTTTTTGTCATTTTTTCTGGCTTGAAAATCATTTAAAACAGTTCTTGAGTTTCTCATTGGATGTTATGAAACACTTCACTTTTGGTTTGGAAAACTTTTGGGAGATGGGTCACTTTTAAATATTCTTTGGCAAAAGTCATTTTTCCAACTTTTCACACTTAAGTTAGGATTCCACCTCCACTTGTTGCATCCAGTTGTCTTTTTCTCTTTACCATAGGATCGATCCCACCGAAATGGGACACAAAACTGTCATTACTGCTTTAGAAGTGTCATAATTACGTGGCAGCTCCTACCTCTACATGGATGCCCTAGGTAGATCCTGGTTGCATTTTGGTGTCCATGTCGTCGTTAATGAATTTAGGTTCGTGAGTCCTTGTTAGTCATGTCATGATTATGAGATTGAGCCTCATAGGTTTGATATGTCATCACTCTTCACCTCACCCTCGGGACTCACAGAAAATGAGTCTTCTTTTAAGCCCTTTTCAAACTCTTTAAACGTGAAAAGATTATCAAGCGATCTTCTTGTCCTTCACGCTCACCAAACTAAAATTTGAAGGCATGTCTGTCTGACAGTAGTGTACCCCTTTTTCGGTCCGGATGGTCAATTTTATGAATATAGGTATACTCTAGGAACTTCGACTTTCTAGAAGAGTATTCTCAGGTATAAGTTTAACCCTTTTTCGGGCCTGAGGGACTACATTTACGAAAAAGGAACCCCTGCGGAGTCCATAGTTAAGCTCTTTTCAGACTCCCTAAAATTGAAAATATTGTCGAGTGACCTTATTCTTTCACACTTTTTACGCTGGTCCATAATAACATCCCCTACGGAGTCCATAGTTAAGCTCTTTTTAGACTCCTTAAAATTGAAAAGATCGTCGAGTGACCTTGTTCTTTCACACTCATTAAATTGTTTCAGAAAAACACCTACTGGAATGAGTTTACCCCTTTTTCTGGCATGTATATTAAGGAGGAAAAAGGTACACCTCAGGAGATTCCTCTCACCAGGACAGTTCTCCTAAGTATATTTTATAGTTTTTCGGGCTAAGGAGACTAAATATAGAAAAAGGCTATGAGTCCATAGATAAGCTCTTTTCAGAGTCCTTAAAATTGAAAATATTGTCGAGTGATCTTGTCTATGTCACACTCGTTAAAAAGGATTTGAATAGACATCTTTTCGGTGCTATTTTATCCCTTTTTTGAGATGACTAGACTACCTTCGAAAAAGGTACCCCAGTGGAGTCTCCTTTTATTCTTTTTCAGACTCTCTAAAAATGAAAAACCATTGAGCTTACCTTCTCTATGCGCATGAACAATACATTGAAGGGGGTTTCATCGTGTCTTTCTAATCACAGTTGAATCTCTTCATATTTGGCCTAATTCCGGCTCCATGTTTCTCTCAATTGAACCTTTGAAGCATGCCTTATACGCAAGCCTTGTAGAACTTTTCCTCTATGACCTGACACCTTGACCCATGGAGGAATTTTTCCCGAGTGTCCCTTTTCCTGCACATGTCTCCTTTCTATGAGAATTAGTGTGTTCCTTGTTCTTGGAACTAGTATGCTTGCAACACTCATTCCTCCTTTGTAACGTAACATTCTTTTATTCTTTTTCAAGATCTTCAAAATATTGAAAAAGACAAAAAAAAATTACACCCCAAAAAGAGGACGGGAAAAGTATTTTCTTTTTATGGCAGCACAATGATTTTCCCTTGGACAAAGCACATCCTTTCATTTGTCATCAAGCATTGGGATTTAATATGACCTTAGTAATTTTTTATCGCTACATAGATTTGTGTCCTCCTCTGTTTGGTTATCCTTCCAAACACATGGAGAGTTTTTGTTGCCTCCTGCATCATGAACTTATGTCAATGTCATGCTTCCTGAGTCTGATCATTTATCGTGCTATTGTCCAACATGAGTCAGCCTTTCTACAATTTGTCTCTTTCCCTCATGTCCGACCATCCCCACAAGTCCAATCAAGTCTTTGTTCGAAATCAGTGAAGTTCTCTGCCTAATCATCAAGATCCTCTTGTCTGTTCCCTGAAAATTCATCGAATACCTATGGGTAGTGAAGTTGTACACTCATACTGCACTCCTACCCAAGTTGTGAAGATCTTGAATTTTTTTCTTGATCTCTGAAGGCCTCATCTCCAGCCATTAGGTGTCATTTGGCTTCTTAAAGATGGATACTATACATGTATACCTTTGATTTTGAGATGTATATCCGTTGTGTATTGCTCGAGGATACACTTTATATATTTATATGACATGGATCTGCAGTGTATTTGATTGGAAACCATGATTTATTTCATCCCGAGCATGGGTATTCCCTCCTCGGTGAGACAATTATTATTTTTTCAGATGGCACCTCCCGAACTCTGGTCCCATGCTCACTCACTTCGTATGTTGGTGAATATTTGTAATGTATTTAGGCCATCAAATTATCTTCTGACCTCACACATTAGGAGGCATATTTTGTAACCCTAAATTGCACCATACATGCATACCTGGCATCATGCCCTCTTACTTGCTATTTTTTCCAGGCCATCACTGAGTAACTCTTCTTAAAAACATTATTTTGAAGATGTACACATCCTGCACCATTACTTCCCATGTACACACACTTGTTTCACCACTACATCTCACGTACGTATGCTAGTTGCACCATTACATCCCACATATACCCACAAAAGTTGCAAAAAATAAAAAGTTGCAAGGAATTCGTTGAGATTGCGGGCTATTGGGTAGTTTTCCAACTGTCCCACCACCTATATCTCGTCACCCAATCGAATAACCATCCTTTTTTCATATAAAAGGAGGTGTTGGGATCTGATTCCAAACATAATCATAAGAACCGTGAAACTATGCATGTTTCACATCCCCTCCTTGCCCCAAGAATTGCATCCACTTTGTGAGATTTGCATCAGAATTTCCCATTCTAGCCCTTTTTCCTCAATCATAAGCCTATGCCATTTCCTTAGAAGAAGTGTGAGAGGAGAAAGATACGTGGAATCACAGTTGGAACTTGGTGAAGAGGAGCTTGGACCAACTTTGAGGAGAATTCGTCGATCTCATTGTAAGTAAACTTTGAGATATCAATAAAAGGAATACTTTTTTTGTCCTGAAATATGACGTGTCAAATATCTATGTTTGATTTATGTTTTATACTGACATATAACCCATGATTCATATATGAGATTCATGTTTGTAGTTCCATGTTTATATGTTTGTGAATGTAGGTCATCCTTGGGAGGAGGCTTATAGTCAGTGGAGAAATCGAACGCGAAAGGATCGACACCGGACGTGGAGTTAAAGGTAGAGTTACCAGATATTTTAACTTTGTATTTCATGCATGAATGTGGGGTATATTCGGGGTATTTATAAAAAGTAGGATACTTTTAGATGGTTAGATCTGCCTACATGTTGAACCCTACTATATTCCATAGGGGGTTTTTCCCGCTATAGCAAATAGCCTCTCTATGGAAAATCCTCAAACCCCCATAATCATTTCTCAGGTAGACAAAAAAATCCAATTACTTATAGAAATAAGAAATACCTTTTGAATCTGTAGACAGATATATTGTACCTGATCATTGTAGACCTTTCTGGGAGCTTGCTTTCAGACTCTAGAGACCTGGCATCTTCATCTTCTCAATTTTTTGTGGATTTTCTCACATGTACGCTTCCTGTTATACTGAAAGCCCACGCACGTACACATCATTCTCCACTGCAACCCGCATACACCTCAAGATATAGGGTTTTTTCAGTATTTTCTGTAATTATAAAAATTTTGTCGTCAACGCTTCGTGCTACCTCTGACTTGGGCAACTTCATATGGATCAATGAGTACCTGTAATAAACCTTACACAATAATATATATTCAATGTGCTCAATAGGTGCTAATAGGAGAGCCTTGCACTCTTATTTATACTTTCATGTAGCTTCCTCAAGGGGTTACCTTCAAACAAACTTAGCCCAATTTCCTTCTTTTAGGGCTAACCCGCCTCTAACCACTTGCCCACTTCTAACCCACATTCCTACAAATAGTGAATTCTTCACTTATAGTTACAACTAATTATTTTTAATTATTTATTATTGCAACAAATTAACCCATGATTAACTCCTAATTTCACCCACTGACTAGTCAACATTTTCTAGGAGCTTCTAGAATACTTTGACTTCTTTGACCTTCTAGATAAATCATGAGGGTTCTCTAAATTCACAAGGCCATAACTCTCTAACCGTGATGATTTATGTGGCATTCCACATATCACCGAAAATTTCATGACATGTACTATCAATCTAGAATAGTTTTACCTACAAATATATTAATCTTCATACAATTATACAACAATCAAAATGAAGTCCCTTAACCATACTATTGGGGCTACCGGAATTTGCTATCGGACTTGATTAAAGGGTTGACATCAATGAAAACCAACCCAAATAATAAACATTGAGGAAGTACATTGTGTGACATAGAGGTCTATGGAGGAATCTCAAACCCAAGAAGAATTATGATGGAGCCCCCTTCCCCTAATGGGGTTCTACGACCTCTCGGTCTAGGATATTTCTAATTTTTTAGTCGAATTGACTCTTTCGGCTCTTGGTTGAACCTAAATCAATTATACATAGGCCCGTTTTCCCTCTATGTGTGTGCTTTTTCAGACCCGTGAGCTATTCCTGTGTGCTTCCAAAACACTAAGGTTCAGGTGCTAGCTCCTTCTTCTGTTAGCCCCTTCTTCATATGGCCCCGGGCTATGTCCTTGCGCAAATGTGTGATTGTGGGTGAGGGAAAGAGTTGTTTTAGACCAACCCACTTTTTTCACTGTAATTCACCTCCATCTTCCATGTATCCCTTTGTTAAAATCGTGGCTGAAATTGCGGCCTGCTCAAGGAAACTTAACGTCCGAGCATGTCATGGACCCGCAATCCTTCTTTCCCACTAATCTCTCACTTTCGGCGATGATTTGTGATCAACAACTACTATCGAATCCCCTTTCCTTCCTTATTCTTCCTCCTTCCACGCATGATCCTGAATCTCCATGATCTGTCAACACGTAGCTCCCTTCCAAATCAACGACTATGGTTGATTCCAGCTTTCTAGCCTTCGGGAGTTTCAACTCTCAACCTTTATTTTTCCCTATGTGACAATCTTCTGGATTAGAAGATATATCGACACCTTTCCCCCTTAATCTACGACCATGATCTCCTCCACGAGTCTGACCTTTGGGACTTTCAATTCTTAAATTCTCATTCCTTCCGGAGAGATTTCTCTGAAATGATAGATCGTCTACCACGCATCCTCCTAAATCGAAGGCTCTGCTCCCTCTTTGGGACTTTGGCCTCCTCAACTAGATCAACGGTACTTCTGCTCCCTCCTCAATCAATGATCTATATCTTCTCTGAGTCTTCAGAACTTTTCCTCCTCCACTTTCCTATGGAGATATAAATCTGGGACCGCGTGTCCACCTTCACATCGACGACTCTCGTCGTTTCCAGGACTTCGGCCTTAGGGATTCTCGAATCTCAAAAAACACAAACCTCCGGAGTGAATCCTTCTGGAGTGTTGGATTCTCTAACACATGTCCTTCCTGATCTAATGGAATGAATTTCCATCCTCCACGTGTCCCCTCGTAGAACAATGATCAACGTTTCTCCTTTTGGATCAATAGCCTTGAATTCTTCAGGCTTTGACATTCGAAACTTTCCAAAACTCAACTTCTCAAAAACACCAGAGTACAATCCTCTGAAGTTCACGATCTGGTGTCACCTATCCAACCCAGATCAAAGGCTATCGTCTGCTTCAGTTGTTCATGCTTTGGTGTTTTCAAACCCTTCTCCTTCGCATTCTCCCAGAGTGATTTCACTCGGAGTTCATGATCTTTCACTACATTCCCTTTTTGGATCTGATGGTCCAGATTCTCTTCAGGTCCTTGGGTCTTCGGCTCTTTGGTGCTTCGGACTTTGGGAGTCTCAAACTCCTATGCACTCATTTCTCCCAGAGTGATTTCACCTGGAGACTCATATCTACTCACAATTGTCCCCTCGCAGATCGACGACCCTCGGCTCTTCGGCTATTTGGGGTTCAGGTTTTTCAACATTCCATCCCCAATATTTCTCTTGATATTACGATTCGCCAACACGTGTTCCTCTGAATCTGATGGTTCAGATTTTATCCATCTCTTCAGTTCTTTGGCCTTCATAAGTTTCAAACTTCTATGCGCTCGTTCCTCCTGGAGCGTTTCCACTCGAAATTGATGGATTTCTGCTACATGTCCCCCAAGATGATGGATGGTCTCAAATAACTTCAGGACTTTTAGCAATTCCAGCCTCCTGCGTGTACACAACTTTAAGGCTCGTGCACTTCTATCCAGATCCAATGATTGTTGATCCTCTATGCTCATATGCAATGGATGGGATCTATTCTTCTCCTTTGTGCTTCCTCTGTTCATTGGATGTAGATCTCATGGTCCATATTCTTCCCCACAATTGATCAGAGGGTTGTTTTCTCTCCTCTTCCTGAGCTTTCACCTTCTCCCGACTTGGAAGATTTTGTGAGTGTTCAAAGGTTTCATCCTTTGAACTTTCTCCTGCGAACCCGACTATCTGGGTCTCTCTTGCGCTTTGATAACGCTATCTCTCCTGAGATTTAGGACTTAGAAGAATTCTATCTCCTATGCACTCCTTGCGTTATCCCTTCTGAACTTGATCCCCTTAAAGACTTTGATCTCTCATGCACTCCTTGTGTTTTTGGGATTTTGTCAAACTCAAATCCGAAGGATTTCTTGAAAATAAATTCTTCTTGCCCTCCTGGTGTTCCCCTTGCTCAATTCACACCTTACAAAGCTCCTTCTTACAGAGTGTTCAATAAATTTTCCTCTTCCCAAAATCAACATAGAGTCCTTCCTGTGCACTCCTTGCACTTCTGTTGATGAAGGTTCAACGATATCTCTCCTGAGCTTCTCTGAGGTTAACTCACCTCTGTCAATGCACTCCTTGTGGACTATGTGCACTCCTCACACTCGAAACTCAAAGACAAGAAACAATTGAAACTTGTACAATACTTCACCATTTCATACATTAAAACATGAATGACATATAAAAGAATAAAAATGAACACAAATACATAAACACACGATGTGCGGGAAAAACTTCTTTTCTATTATCTATGTGTGTCTATACAAATGTTTACAAAAACTGGATTGCAATAGAGTCCCAGTTCTCTCAAGTTCTCCTAATCTAACTCTATCCTGATTTCTACTTCTAAGACCTCTCTTGAGTCCTGCTTATCCTATCTAACCTCTCTACAAATATCTCTCTCCCTCTTTACAAAACGAGGGCTCTATGAGCTTATCCTCTCCACCACCTTAGTGTCATTATTGTCTCAGTTAAGACACCATACATATATGGCTTCATTACATAAATGAAAAGTCCAGATCTGACTCAAACCAAGACTTTCTTACAATCAACCATTTAAGGCGACCCTTTCCACTACCTGTACAAAGGTATGGCTTGGAATTTATCATCCTTACAACACAAATCCTTATAGGATCACATTTCGAATTTAAAAATGGGAGGTTCAATGCCTCTCCTTATCTGAAATGCACACTGAGGTGTTGGAATGCTGGCACATTGCTGAGGTGGAGCAATGCTCCTGCATCATACTCCACTGCTGGGAAAATCATGAGCTCCTCTTATCCAGTGTTTAAATCCTCCTGGATCCCAAAATTTCCCTTGGAGATGTTCTCTTGCTCCTCTCCAGCTATGTTGTTGTTGTTGTTGTTCCTTCTTCTTTTGTTTCTTCCCTACTTCTATGGTAGGCTCTCTTCTATTCATCTCCCCTTTGATGACTTCTTCTTCCAACCTAAACACCAACTTCCTGATCTCTTTTATCACCTTGTCCAGCTGCTCCAGTGGTTGTCCCTTATTATGCAATCTTTTATGATGCACTTCCTCCTCAAAGGGTAGATCATCCTAATCCCCCATGCTATCTTCATCTCCTCTTTTGGTATTAGTTTTCCACCCTGCTATACACTCCATTTTTGTAGTCTCATCACCAAGTTGCTGCTTACTTTTCTCCTCTGACAGATTAGCTTTTGTTAGCTCCTCTTGTGATCGCATATCTCCAAATCCCTCCAAATGTTCCTCTGGATAGTATGCTCCTCCATATTCTTCCAACTTGACCTTTCGGATGTGCAAGATTTGCACCATTACCCTTCTCTCTAAGGCTTCCAATTCCTCATATGGCTCAACAAAATCCATGTTGTATGTTTCCTCCTCTGTTGTAGATGTTATAGTCATCTCTTGTTCAGCCTCCTAGCTAGAAATTTTGAGCAATTCTGTTGAATTCTCTTCTCCTTCTTCTAGGGTAGACATCAGTGTCTGCTCCATTTCTTCCCCTTTAACATTTTTTGTTGGTTGTCTTTCCTCTTTTGCTGCACTTCCATCATGTGCACTGGCCTCTACTTGGATGTTTGGTAGGAATTTTTTGATCCCTCCAATAATCAGAATGCTCCTATGATCCTCCTCTTTGATGGTGAAAGTATTTAACTTCTCATCATCTTCATTCACATGGTCTACAAACCCACATGAATCTTCACCTATCAACACTCCTTACTAAACTGGACCCACTTCTAAGCTCCTGAGACTTTTTGACAACCTCATTTATTTCTCCCTGCCCACCTAGAAAATTGGGACTTCTCTTCTACCCACCTGGCAGTCTATGAGATCAACTAATCCCATCTCATTTCCCACCTAGCAATTTGAAATTTTAGCACTAATCCCTTGGTAGTATATGAGACCTTCCACTGATCTCTTTCTATTTCCCACCTGGCAGTTTATGAGATCTTCATCTGATCTCACCTCCTCATCATCACTAAGGAGTCTCCCAATTTCTGGCTCATAGATGTGAATCTGTTCCTCCTTTGTGTCACTAAGGTTTTGTAATTCCCTCAGCCACCTTCTCAACTCTTGTTTCTTTCTAGCCAACAAATTTTGAACAAGCCATTTTTCCTTCCTGTTCAGATGACATTCATACCTCCAGTGTACCATTGCCTCTTGCTGCATCCTCAATGTTAGCTAATCCATCCTTGCTCTTATCTTATTGAGCTCTAGATCCATCTTTGGATTTCATTTCTTCTTGCGGCCTTCTCTTTGACCATGCTCATGGCCTTCAGTATCCATTTCCATATTCTACCTGCCCTCCTGGAAAACCTATGGATCACTCTACATCCGAGAGCATCTCCATCTTCTCTTACAGCTCACCTAGTTGTTCAAATTTTTGTTGTTGTGCACGTGAAACAACCTTCTCAAGAGCATCAGTACCCTGCTTCCTTCTTTCACCTGTTGCCTACAGGTAAATTCAAATTCTGACACCACCTGACATAATCATGCTATTTCTTCTTTAGTGTCTTCTACCTCTTTCTCTTTTGCCTGAAATCTATAGATGAAAATCTAAGCTTTGACACCACCTGGTATCATAGTATCTCCTGTCACCATCTCGCCCTTTGTCTATTGTCTGCAAGCAAAATTATGGCTCTGATACCACTTGATGCATCCCCCCTCCCCTACTAGGGTTATGCGACCTCCCGGTATATGATATTTCTAATTTCTGAGTCTAATTGACTCTTTGGGCTCCTGATTGAACCCAAATCAATTATACAAAGGCCCCTTTTCCCTCTGTGTACAGGTTCTATCAGACCCGTGATCTATTCATGTGCGCTTCCAAAATACTAAGGTTCAGGCACTAGCTCCTTCTGTGATTAGCCCCTTATTCATATGGCCCTGAGTTGTGTCCTTATGAAAACGTGTGATTGCGGGTGTGGGAAAGATTGGTTTTATACCAACCCTATTTTTGCCCTGCAATTCACCCCCAACTGCCACGTATCCCTTTGTTAAAACTGTGGTTTAAATTATGGCCCGTTCAAGAAAAATTAATGTCTGAGCATGTCCTGGCCCCACAATCCTTCATGTTCATTGATCTCTCTCTTTCAGCGAAGATCTATGATCAACGACTGATACCGAATCCCCTTTCCTACCTTCTTCTTCCTCCTTCTATGCACGTTCCCTAATCTCCACAATCTGTCGACACATAGCTCCATTCCAAATCAATGGTTGTGGCTAATTCCAACTTTCTGGCCTTCGAGATTTTCAACTCTCAACCTTTGCTTTTCCCTGTGTGACAATATTCCGGAGTAGAAGATCTATGGACACCTGTCCCCCTTAATATATGACCATGATATCCTCTCCAAGTCTGACCTTCGGTACTTTCAATTATTAAATTCTCGTTCCTTCCAGAGAGATTTCTTTGAAATGGTAGATCGTCTGCCACATGTCTTCCTAAATCGACGGCTCTACTCCCGCTTTGAGAATTTGGCCTCCTCAACCAGATCGATGGTCCTTTTGCTCCCTACTCGATCAACGATTGAGATCTTCTCCTGGTCTTCGGATCTTTTCCTCCTCTGATTTCCTCCAGAGATCTAGATCTGGCGTTGCACGTCCACCTTCACATAGATGAATCTCGTCGTTTCCGGTACTTTGGCCTTCAGGATTCTCGAATCTCAACAAACACAAACCTCTGCAGTGAATCCTTCCAGATTTTTGGATTCTCTAACACCTGTCCTCCTTGATCCAACGGTTATCCAACAAAATGAATTTCCATCCTCCATGTCAGGGATGATTTTAAGGATGGAAATTTATTTTAAAATGTAGAAACCTTGTCGAATCTTACTAATCCTTCATACGCCAACTATAAATGTTTGGCGATATTTTTGTAAAAATATTCAAATTTCTAAGGATTTTATATAGTTTTTATAAAATTTTGGCGATTTTTAAGGTAAAATAATTTCATCCTATAGAATTTGGGTGAATGTTTTTTAAAATAACGAATCTAGTTTTTGGAAAAACCATGGAAAATTATCCCATGAGAGAAATTTAGCCCCTAAAATCATCCATGCTCCACGTGTCCCCTCGCAGATCAACGATCCACGTTTCTCCTTTGGGATAAATGGCCCTGAATGCTTTGGGCTTCGACGCTTCGGAACTTTCTGAAACTCAACTTCTCAAAACCCCGTAGTATGATCCTAGAAAGTTCACGATCTAGTGACACTTGTCCAACCCAGATCAATGGCTATCGTCTTCTTCAATTGTTTAGGCTTCAGCATTTTTAAACCCTTCTCCTTCACGTTCTCTCGGAGTGATTTCACCTGGAGTTCACAATCGTTCACCACATGCCCTTTCTGAATCTGACAGTCCAGATTATCTTTGGGTCCTTGGGTATTCAACTCTCTGGCTCTTTGGGCTTCGGGAGTCTCAAACTCCTATGCACTCATTTCTCCTAGAGTTCTTTCACTTAGAGACTCATATCTATTGACAACTGTCCCCTCGTAGATCGACGACCCTTGACTCTTCGTCTATTTGGGGTTCGGGTGTTTCAACATTACATCCCCCGTATTTCTATTGATCTTACAATTCACTGACATGTGTTCCTCTGAATCTAATAGTTCAGATTCCCTCCGGTTCTTCGTATTTTCTAACTTCAGAAGTTTCAAACTTCTGTGTGCTCTTTCCTCCCAGAGTGTTTCCACCTGAAATTGATGGATTTTCGCCACACGTCCCCCCAGATGATCGACGGTCCCAAATGACTTCAGGAATTTGGGACTTTTAGCAAGTCCACCCTCCTGCATGTACAAAGTGTTAAGGCTCATGCACTTCCGTCTGGATCCAACGATTGTTTATCCTCTGCATTCAGATCCAACAGATGGGATCTTTTCTTCTCCTATGTGCTTCCTCTATTCGTTGGACGTAGATCTGATGGTCCAGATTCTTCCCCACAACCAATCATATGGTTGTTGTCGCTCCTCCTCCTGAGCTTTCACCTTCTTCTGACTTGGAATATTTTGTGAGCGTTCAAAGGTTTTGGCCTTTAAACTTTCTCCTGTGAACTCGACTATCTGGTTCTTTCTTGTGCTCTGATAACGTTATCTCTCCTAAGATTTAGGACTTAGAATAAGTCTGCCTCCTATGCACTCCTTGCATTATCCCTTCTGATCTTGATCCCCTCGAAGATTTTGATCTCCCACACACTCCTTGAGTTTATGGGATTTCATTAAACTCAGATCCAAAGGATTTCTTGAAAATAAATTCTTCTCACCCTCCTGGCGTTCCCCTTACTTGATGCACACCTTTCAAAGCTCCTTCTTATATAGTGTTCAGTAACTCTATCTCTTACCGAAATTAACATAGAGTCCTTCCTGTTCACTCCTTGCACTTTTGTTGATGAAGGTTCAACGCTATCAAACTCAAAGATGAGAAACAATTGAAACTTATACAATACTTCACCATTTCATACATTCAAACACGAATGACATAAAATCATAAAAATGAACACAAATACATAAACATACAATGTGCAGGAAAAACTTATTTTCTATCATCTCTGTGTGTCTATACAAATGTTTACAAAAACTAGACTACAACAGAGTCCTAGTTCTCTCAAGTTCTCCTAATCTAAATCTATCCTGATTTTTGCTTCTAGGACCTCTCTTGAGTTCTACTTCTCCTATATGAACTCTCTGCAAAGATTTATCTCCCTATTTACAAAACAAGGGATCTACGAGCTTATCCTCTCCACTGCCTTAGTGTCATTATTGTCTCAGTTAAGACACCATACTCCTACGGCTTCATTACATAAATGAAAAGTCGATATCTAACCCAGACCAATACCTGCTTACAATCAACCATTTAAGGCGACTCCATCCACTACCTGTACAAAGGTATGGCTTGGCATTTATAAACCTTACAACACAAATCCCTATAGGATCAGATTTTGAATTTAAAAATGGGAGGGTCAATGCCTCTCCTTCTCTGAAATGCGCGTTGATGTGATGGAATGATGGCGTGTTGATGAGGTGGAGAGATGCTCCTACATCAAATTACAATGTGCCACACAAAGGTTTTTGGAGGAATCTTGTGTGCATGAGGAGACACAATGTGCAACACAAAGGTCGCTAGAAGAAATTTGCAGTAAAGAATAATTATGAAGAGATGAATAGAGGGAAATAGAGGAGCACATGCATGAAGAGTTTAAGTGCATACTGAGAGAAAAATAATTGTGTGACATGGGTCATGTAGCAGAAACCAAAGACCAGGTAGGTAACTTCTTGCGCTATTGTTTGAAGTTTTTAAGTGATCCTAATGCTCTGATAAAATTGATGCATATGTTAGAAAATTTCACGGGGGAAGAAGGGACAACTATACCTATATCATCCTCCCTCCTTGAAAGGGACATGTACAAAGTAAATATGATGTCTGAACTTGAAATATATGATATGGATGGTGTCATGTTGGATTTGGGATCCGACTTGAACATATTTCCTAGGAAATCCTGGGATTTGATGGGTAAACAAAAATTAGTGTGGTCTCCCATTTAGCTTTGACTATATAATCAATACAAAATCTATCCTATAGGTCAGTTGGAGTAGGTCAAAGTGAACATAGAAGGGGTGAAGATGAAGGAAAATTTTGAAGTGATCGAGATCATGGATTACTTGGATCCCTACCCTACCTTACTTGGAACTGATTAGGCCCTCGAAATCAATGCTATGTTGAATTTGAGGAATAGATATGCCATTTGAGATGGATAACCTACAAAATATTTCACCATTAGATTTGAATGAAGGAAACAAATACAAAAAGCCAATGAATGAGGATGTGAAAATATCGGTTATTGAAAATATCAACCAGATCATGGGGCACAGGGAAGATTATATCAATCCCATGGTGGATGGGGATCTAAGTTGGAGAAGTATGAAGTCATATGATACATATTCATAGGATTCCATGGATAGGTGGAAGCATAAGGTGGAAGAGGTCTCTACAAAGAGATTTGCAAAGATAATGTGATTCCCTTAGGTTTGATGGGATAGGGCCGACATAAGAATTCTTATTACATATGGAGAAAACTATTAAAAAAATCAAAGTGTTTAGGCCATGGATTCCATAGTACAAGGAAAACCTATGTGTTAGTGGGTGACCCATCACACAAATATATAGGACTAGGCACAATGATTGAACTTATAAAGGTAAGATTCCAACCCATTTCTGACTTTGAGCTAGCCAATCAGTACAATGGAACTCAAGATCCCCAAGATCACATTCACTACTGCGAATGATGTTGGAAAATATAAAAAGATATCCCTCATACCCAATGGGTCCATTGGTTCATCGACACAATGGATATGGTCCTGAGGAGATGGTACATTCAGGAGGAACACAAGAGGAAGATAGTGGATTGGGTTCATGTAGGTGCAAATTTTTGTACAACATTAAACTTCATGGATGAATCCCCTGCCCAAAACGAGGCACTCATCTAGATCAAAAAAATCATCTTACACTGCCAACAGAAGGAGGCCAAATCAAAAGTTGTCTTCTTTTATCGCCAGTCAGTGAAAAAATTAAAAGAGATCATGCATTATTGGAAGGTTGAAGTGGATGATATTGATGAAGTGGACCCACGATGCATACAGATAAAATAATCCAAGGGAGAGTGCACATTGGAAGGAGAAGTGGAAGAGATGGTTGTGTCTGACAATGGTCGTATGATTAAGATAAAGAAGCATAATATCGTTCTGATTTCCGTTATCCAATGCCTTGTAATTTTACATATAGGCTAGTGAGACATGGTATCAATTGTAAAATGTAATTGTACACATAGGATGGTGAGTCGTTGGCACCAATTTTTGGTATTGTGTGCACCTGAGTAGTGTGTGGAGAATTGTTATCAAAGACAGGGTGCACACATTTCATAGTGTTGGGCGCACCTGGGTAATTGCATGTGGTTGCACATCAAAGTGAGGGTGCACAAATTTAAAAGTGTTGTGTGCAGTTGGGTAAGTGCACGGGAATGACCTGGAAGTGCACACCAAGCCGAGTTATATATATGTATATATATGATTGTATATGTATTGAGGCCAGAGTGACTGTGTGATTATGAGGCTAGTGGATTGGGACAGAGATAGGCTAGTGCACCTATCCATGTAAATGTAATCATAGTTATTAATAATATTACATCATTGTGCACAAACAAATTCATACAAAAAGAGGTGGGGGACAACTCCGCCAGAAAAGGGAAAAGGGGGGAGAGATTTAATTCTTAGGGAATATTTTATAATATTTCTGGAAAAGTGTATGTTATGGATAATTATTTTATCCTAAGTTACCGATGGTAGGGAATGAGTCACCAAGTGGCTTAAGCTAATTTTGAGGGTGACAAGTGTCGATTTTAAGGAATGCAATATATATTGTTGGCCTTAATGTATTTGGAAAGGGGGAGAACTCATTCTGGAGGATTGATGATTGACTTTCTTGTGAACAGAAGGGGGTCGAAATGTGTGGAAAATATGATTATTACCTTATCTGCAGAGGCAATCTTGCAACGTTATTTTCTATTTGTATCCAAAGTATTTATATTGAAGAGGCGGGTTGTCAAGCCCTTGATAAATATCTTTGGGTGAGATATTTTTTGTTGAAGAGGTAGGTTGTCACACCCATGAGCATAGTCTCTAGGTGAGAGTTTTGCTGGGAATTTTTCCCTAGTTCATTTTGAATTAGTTGCAGGGCTCAGAGACTTCCTATTCAACTTATTGTTGGTAACTCTGGAAGGGAAGTGGGGCAGCCAAGGGAATTTTTAGAAAAGAAGGGGAACACTTCCTTGGGTGTGACAAGTGCGTGGGGAATGAGGGACTATATGCTAGATGTAGTAGTGGGCACCTTGGAATGAGAAATTCTACTGAGTATCGGAACCTAGCCTGTCACTTGGAACCCTTTTTACCTAGTGGATTTAAGTCCCAGCTCGGGGGTGACCTATTTCTAAAATTATATGAGCAACAGATTCTAAGGATGGGAGGAACATCTGAGTTATTCATTTAGTTGGTGACTTTCATAAAAGATAAGTGTATGTATGTGCTTGCCTCATTTTTTGTGTGCATATTTATCTATGTTTGATATGGTTTAGTTCTTGTATGTTGTCGCATATAAGTAATTGTTTTTATTTTGTTTAATGTTGCTTTCTCATGTAAGTATGGTGCTTATAGCTTGTATCTGTAGTTGTGTATGAATATGGTATATGTTGATAGATTTTTTGTAAGCTAACCTTATGATTTTGGTATGAGCCTCCGTGGAATGTTGAAAGGTCTCACGCGTAGAGAATACTCTATGTGCACGAGAGGCTGGATTTCTTATGCACACTGAGAAGCAGTCTGCATGCACAAGGAGAATATATTTGGAGTGATATGTCAGGATGGTTGCACGCACATTAGTTATATGTGATCAATACACTAGTGTGTAGCTGTTTGAGTTACTTTTGTTGCTTAAAGTTGTGATTAAAGGAGAAATTTAGTGTGGTGTGACTCAACTTGAGGTTGAGCATGTTACTTCAAGTGATACTGCGCAAACTAGTGTTTATTATAGAATCTGCGTAGTGGATTTTTAGAGTAGCATTGTTCATAAGTATGATGGGTTATGTTACAGTATGGTATCAGAGTAATGCCAGAGTGTTTTATAGAATAGCATGGCCCAACCTAGGTGGTTGGGGATGTTACATTGTGGTATCAGATAAATGTCAGAGAGTTTTATGGAGTAGCATGGCCCATTCTGGGTGGTTGGGGATGTTACATTGTGGTATCAAATATATTGGTTCAATACTAGACTTGTATGGGCTAGATATCAATATGAAATAGACTTTTCCATTAAGTATTGGTGCAACACAATGAAAATTTTATTGTACCTGGAAAACCATTGGTGTGAAGTATAGAGCTACGATGCACAAAAAAATAAGAATGCACACAAGTGTGCATTAAATGTTGGATATTGTGAGGTACAACACTAGAACTGCACAGTAAACAATGGTGCATGGGTGTGCACACTAAAAGTTTGGTTTTGCATGGAACAATTTGTGGTGCATGCGCATTACTAATACACAGTGTGGATATTAAAAATTGACATCGTGCATTGGTGTGTGTTGAATACCAGTGAAAACATGGGCTTAAGAAGAAAGGATTTTGACAAGATGGTGGATATTTTTCATGAAGTTGTCTCATGAATTCATCTAACAAATATTGTTGCCTGTACATTTTGCAGAATTATCAGTGATTAGAGAAGGATTGAATCAGTGTAGAAAGTCAAAAGCATGGAATATATGTGAAGGAATTACATTCATGATGATGAATTCAAGGATTTGTATGTCGATTTGGGTGTTGATAGTACAAAATCCAAAGAGGAGCACATAAATATAGTAGAAACCATAAAGGAATTGCAAAAATATGTCCAAATCTATATTGTTGATAATGAGAGGCTTATGAAAGACAAGGAGCAACAAGATGACTTTGATGTCAACTCAATGCAAAGCTTATACATAATAGAAAATAAAATGGATAAGGAGACAGAGACAAGTAGGTAAAGAAGTTGCAAGTCTCATGATGATAAAATAATAGATGAAAGAAGTGTTGGTAGGAATCGACCTCACTTGCCAAAGAATTCTTTCAGGAAAGCATGCGGTAGCTAAATTCCATCTCCTATCAAAAATCATAAGAGAAGGAATGTGGTGGATGAGCTATCAGGATGAGCTTGGTGAATAAGATCAAGCCTCCTACCTTTGATGGTGAGCACAAGAAGGATAAGGATGCAGAGACTTGGTTGATGGGTATGAGGAAGTACTTCCAACTGCATAATTATTCTATGCTGGAAGAAGGGAGAATTGTTATCTATCAACTAAATAGAAAGGAAACAATGTGGTGAGATCGGTATGTGCAGGTACAACACATTGATGAAAATAATTTTACTTTGAGGGAGTTCAAGAGGTATTTCCAAAAGAAATACTTAACCAAGAGATACTATGAAAAGAAAATGAAGCAATTATTTTACTCAAGCTTGGGAGTATGATGATAGATGAGGATGAAAGAAGATTCTTAGAGTTGTTGACATATGTTGCATTCATAAAGGATGAGCAAGTTAATATTTAGAGGTACTCAAGTGGGTTACCTTCATTTATCAGTGACAAGGTACAGTATGATGACCATAAGACATTGGAGGAAACCATAAGGCGTGTTAAATGTCTTCATGATCAGCAAAGGGGAAGACCGGATTTCCAAAAGGATTGGGAAGACAAGATGAAAAGTAAGGTGGATCAAAGAAAGAAGGGGGATAAGCCACCATTTTTCA